>OVAN01006721.1:0-20788 GCA_900406275.1 Anastatica hierochuntica | reverse complement strand
GGCGATTACAATCTCTCTCTCTCGAGCTCTCTCTTGAAGAAGAAGAAAAAAATCTAACTCTCTGTTTGTTGTGTATCACTACTAATAATAACATGTTCTGTTATTATTCTTTTCTTCTTTGTTTGGGCTTGATCAAACATGTTTCGAGCCCAATAAGCTTAATGAGCCTTGAGAGATTGATCCGACCCTTTCGAGCCTATATCCGAATCCATCAATAACCCGAGATCGTAAAACACCTTCACAGGCATGTTGGACGAAATATTTGGCCTCAATCTTCAAAAAATTTTAAATTAATATATATAGATCGAGTGATCCTGAACCGAGATAAGAAATTATACAAAAATTTAACTCCATCGCTGTAAAAATTTACAACTCTATAAATCTCATGAACTGCTAGCTACACACACAAAATTCTTCCCACAATCATTTCATAGATCATTCACATATCTAAAACATGTTTTCATAAAATTTTGTGATGACATTTTTGGAAAAGAAACACAAAAGTGCTATTTTCTGCAAAATTATAAAAGAAAATAAGCTAATCTGAAAAATACGAACACAAAAAAAAAAAAAAAATTCATTGGTATCGGTTAAATGTGAAAATTTGCATAAATGGTAAATAGAATTTACATTTACACAACAGCTAAACCTCGGAGTCATTTAGCAGGTCCGACGAGTGGAACCGGATCCATCGGAGTCATTTAACAGGTCCGACGAGTGGAACCGGATCCAAATCGACCCGCATAACTCATGAACAATGTGGTGTGGCTCTTCTCGTCTCCGAGAAGAAACATAACCGTCGAGACACTGTAGAGAGAGAGACGAAGAAGAAGAAGAAGAAACTCAAAAACGAAAGTTACGAGAATGATCCAGACGAGGCGTAAGAGACGATCTGATTCTTCTTCTCTTTCTAGGCTCGATTCTCTCTCGCCTGAGATGCTTTTTCCGACTAGCTCTCCGGCTCGCATCAGGAACATCTTCTTGTTACTCGCCTGTTGTTTCATCATCTACATCCTCTTCTCCTACGGCACTTTCCGCCGTGAGCAGATTTCATCGATCGCTCGCTCTTTGTCTGTAATTCCAACTCAAAGCCGTCATATACTCTTCTCGATCGCCGCCTCTCGCGATTCCTGGCGCCGCCGTAGCTCGTATGTTCGTCTTTGGTACTCTCCCAATTCCACACGCGCCGTCGTGTATCTCGATCGCACTGGATTAGATTCCGATCTCAGTCTCCCTCCCGTGGCTGTCTCTGAAGACGTCTCTAGGTTTCCTTATAGTTTCCCCGGTGGTCTCCGATCGGCGATCCGTGTGGCTCGCGTCGTTAAGGAGACGGTGGATCGGGGAGATAAGGACGTGCGGTGGTTCGTTTTCGGCGACGATGATACTGTGTTCTTCGTTGACAACTTGGTGAGAGTATTGTCTAAGTACGATCACCGGAAGTGGTATTACGTCGGGAGTAACTCGGAGTTCTACGATCAGAACGTGAGGTATTCGTTTGACATGGCGTTTGGTGGAGGAGGATTCGCCATTAGTGCTTCGCTTGCTAAGGTTCTAGCTAAAGTTCTGGATTCTTGTTTGATGAGGTACTCACATATGTATGGAAGTGACTCAAGGATCTTCTCCTGCTTGGCTGAGCTTGGTGTTACATTAACTCATGAACCTGGATTTCATCAGGTACACACAAAAAGAAGAAGAAGAAGAAGAATCTTCTTATAACTTTACTTAACCAGTTACAACAATCTCAATCTCAAAGCATTGAATTAGATTTATTGGAAATGAGAAGTTGACATTGATGGCAACTGATGAAGAAGGAAATTTCTGATAGACAAATTTAGCTCAATGATGAAAGCACTATATGTGGTTGATGTTGGATAGTGTAGATAAGATGTTGCTTTCTTTAACTCTAGATATTATTAAGTTGCAGTTTTTCTGCTAGACAGTCTGAATATTACAATAAATGTGTGGTCCTTTTGTAGATTGATGTAAGAGGGAACCTATTTGGTCTACTATGTGCGCACCCTTTATCTCCGCTGGTATCCCTTCATCATTTCGACGCGGTTGAGCCCTTCTTTCCGAAAATGAACCGGACAGAATCCGTGGCTCATCTTGTCAAGGCTGCAAGTTATGATTCTGCGAGGATTTTGCAGCAGAGTGTGTGTTATGATTCTTCAAACAAAGTAACTGTCTCGGTTGTGTGGGGTTACGCCATTCAAGTTTATGAAGGCAATAAACTTCTCCCGGATCTTCTCACTGTGCAAAAGACCTTTTCTACATGGAGGAGAGGGTCAGGTGTTAGAGGCAACTACATGTTTAGTACAAGAGATTATCCCAGGGATCCATGTCGGAGACCACTCGTCTTTTTCATGGACAGTGTAGGATCAAATGGAACTGAAGGAACTTGGAGTAACTATAACCTCCATAGTGTTGGAAATTGCAACAGAGCAGAATCTGTTAAGCGCCTAGAACACATCCGTGTTCTGTCTCGTAAGCTGGACCTTGGTAATGAACAGGTAAGTTTTGTAAGTTACCCCCTTGCTTCTCAGTAAAGTACTTTCAGTTTGGCCCATGTTAACTTTTTTCATGATGTAAAAATGCCACAGATGAATCCGCCTCGCCGCCAATGCTGTGACATCTCATCGCCTTATAACAAATCAATGGTCATTAATATAAGGCATTGCATGCTGGACGAGCTAATAGCCATGAACACTTAGCGGTTTCTTTTGAAGAATCTGCTAAACCAGCCCTGAGCCAGTCTTCCGGTTCTTTTACTCGAATCCAATGGCTGTGAAAGAGAACTCTGCTCATCGCCTTGACCAACTTCAAAAAGTCTCTCTCGTAAAGACTCGAGTTCAAGCTCAGCGTACGATTCTGTACATGATGCTCTCTCATACTGTGTACTCAGTTTTAGAGTTTTCGTTTATGTGAGAGTCAGTTTACTCTTCCGAAAGCTTTCGCATGATGTTTTTATGCACAAAAGATCCGAAAACGTTTGCGATAACATAAGAGCAAATTAATGGACTCCTGCTGTAAGTAAGCATAGTGCTATTACAAAAGAAAGAAACTATTTCTTTTGGAAATTGAGTTTGCTCATGAAGAAAGCAAAAAGAGAGGCTACAACAATGGGAAAAGCAATGAGAACAAAAGCCACAACAGGCAACGAGTCATGTCTATATCCGAAGTAATCCTCCAAGAATGTCGAAACTCTCTTCTTCTCCTCTCCGAACACTATGATCTCTTTCTCCACATCTCCGTACTGCGAGCTCAATAATCCTTCCAACACCCATGATGTCGGGCTTAAGTAGTACATCCATATCCACCATTTCGGGATTTTCTGCAGACAAAAAGTATATACGTTTTTCGTGTTTACGAGTCTGAAACTTCCTTTAAATGATGCACTACTATCATTTCCACCCAATGCAGCAAAATTTCTAGTTACATAGGCCTGACATAGATCTATGGGACCACAAGTTCCATGAGACATACCTATAATCTTGGCTGAATGTTGAGAAAAAAAGAACGGCGTGAGAGATAAGAGTGCTTACATGTTTTGGCATGACGAAGCCAGCAAACAGATTTACCATGGAGAAAAACGAGGAGCGTAGAGTCAATGCCATGTGAATGTTAGGCGTCAAAGCAACCATAAGCATCCCACAGTAGTTGAAGATGAGCAACGAGCAGAAGATGCTGTACAAGCTCCAAAACATTTTGAAAACCGACATACGGTAGCCGATCATGGGATACACGATTATCATACATATAAGTGACTGGAGTAGTGAATATGGAACCTCGACCAGGACCTGCAAAACATTAAATAGTTGGATCATATAGAGAGGAACTTAGTCAATCGATGCTATCCTATAAAACTTATTGGCACCCGAAACACGGGAACATTTTATAACCTGAGAAAATGAATATGCCCATGAGGAGTACATCCGAGCAAACCTTTCACGGTAGAAAACACTGCGTTCGGTTGCAATGAAATTCATCACCGTCGCACAGTTGTTTATTCCCGAGAAGATTACTAGAGTGTACATTGAGCCAAATATGCTGAAAAGATCTTGCTGATTATTTCTACAAAATTGAAGGGGAAGCACATATTGATTATAGCATATTATGTTTACCAATAATCTAAATTAGATCACTTTTGTTCGAGCTTTAACCCCCAGGGAAAACTATGACTCCGAAATTTAATCGTACATGATCATATTATAAAGTAAGAGAGCGGAGACATACATGTCCTTAGCGTTTTGCCAGAAGAGAAGGCCACACAATATAGCGTTGAGCGATATGAAGAATATGCGAGTGAGATTATGTGAAGGGTTTCTCCAATACGAGCAATGTTGTTTCCAAAGGCAAGCCTTTAGTTGCCCCCAACCTGTTTGTGAAAAACGAGAAGGAAAGCTCAAAGCTTCTGATCCCAGAGACGCAGAACTCAGTTGCTTAACCGCCATTTTGTTTTCACTGCAAGAAAAGATCGAACAACCAGCAACGAGGAAAAAAGTTTTAACACTAATACGAAAACGATATGAGGATTCTTTGCATAAAAAGACTCACTTGTACAGAGTTGAATCCCTGTAAGCTTGTGCAAAATCTATTCCAAGTTTGTCTTCTGCAGATTTACAAGTAATATCTAACATCCAAGTGGCTGGATTACAATTCTTTTGGATCTTTGGAACTCCAGGGATGCTCTGTCAATATATAGTACTCTAAAAGTTATTTTGTGAAATCTAAAACCCAGCCGAGATGAAACTTGTCTAGTATTGTAGAGAAACTGACCTCGAAATACTCGATAACCTTACTTGAATGCTGTCCAAGTGGACCATAGTAAACAAGCTTTCCTCCATTTTTCATCAGAATCAGCTGCAATTAAGGGAATTAAGTAGCTGCTATGATGCGTCAAAGTTTAGACTATGTGGTCAAATCAATGATTTAGCCGTTATACCTCATCAAATGTCTCAAATATGTCTATGCTCGGCTGGTGGATCGTGCAAACAACTGTTCTACCAGTCTCAGCAACATTTTTCACAGCTCTCATTACAATGGCGGCGGCTCTTGCATCTAGCCCTGTGGTAGGTTCATCCATAAATATTATGGAAGGGTTAGCAACAAGCTCCACGGCTATAGTCAGTCTTTTGCGTTGTTCTGTGGATAAACCACTAATTCCAGGAAGTCCCACCATGGAATCTTTAACATCCTCAAGCTCCACCGTCTCAAGGACTTCATTGACGAGTTCCTAAAGCCGGATCCCAAATACAGTAAAAAATAAATTGATGCTAGTGTCTTGTTGTAGATTCTTATTGAGAGTGTGATTACTTACGTTCTTGGTCTTTGAATCGATGTCATAGGGAAGTCGAAGCCAAGCAGAATATTTCAAAGACTCTTCCACTGTTATATTAGGAGAATGAATATCAAACTGTTCACAGTAACCTGATACTCTTGCAAATGTTTCTTGAACCTTAGGATGCCCGCCTACTCGGATCTCTCCTTTGATTGTACCACAGGTTTTCCTTCCAGAAAGGACATCAAGAAGAGTCGTTTTCCCTGCTCCGCTGACTCCCATCAGAGACGTAAGAACTCCGGGCTTCAATGCGCCTGTAACATCAGAGAGAAGCTGCCGCTTCTTTCCCTATGAGGAACGCAAATGTAAACTTGTGTTCTGTTTGAGAAATTTAAGTATCTCAAAATATTCAGACTGATACTAAACAATAGTTTACCTGAGGAGTTTCAATATGATACTGCAGGTTTTGAAATGTGACGGTGAGGGGCTTGAAAGGCAAGATAATTTTTCCTGTGAAAAGAGAGCAACCGATGTGAGACACTGAGATGTCAGCTTGTCACAAGGGAAAAAAAAAGATGGAAGGGATGATAAGATAAGTACCTGTTTTAGCTCGGGAGGTGATTTCAGGACAGGGTTTAAAATCTTCTTCTAAGCGCTGAGAGTTCTTCCCGTGCGAGATAATAGCACGTGATCTTTGTGGATCTTAAGTTACAGAGATAATCTTATCAATATTTAGGTGAAGAACAATTCATAAATTCATTTCTGTTTCCATTTGTGGTGAACTTACTATTCCGATATGTCAAGGCCAATGCGTACAGGGCATTGAAGAGCAATATAAACCCGACTAAAGCACCAAAGGCTGGCCAATAAGAGTGCCTACCGAAATTCAATCCACGGGCATCTAACACTTGTTCCCCGGCCGTAGTGTTGCCAGAGATTAACTGTTGCATAATATAAAGCGGATCAGCAAACTAGAGTTGCTAGCCTTGAGTGAAAGTCGTCTGAAGAGCTATTACCTTTCCCCACCTTGGAGCGAAGAACTCATTTGCAGTTAGGCCAATCTCAGCATATGACAATGGAGAAAGCCAGAATCCCCATCCCAACCACGCAGGCATGGATGCTGGAAGATAAGCTTCGTTACAAATAGTTCGCAAAGTTATCCTATACTAAACGCCTACCACTCCTCACATCTTTACTTGGTAACAAGTTACAAGAGAAGGGCTCGCAAATAACTCATTTACATGAATTACAAGAGTCATGCTTGGTGAATGTATGATAATAATATTGCATGTAGGGGATAATATATTTCAGAAGAAACATAGTTTTACAAAAGAAAGTTACCGGAAACTTACATTTTGGAATAATAAAGCCTCCAAATAATGAGAGAACCAGTACGGAAGTAGCTCCAGTGATTGTGGAAGCAACAAATGTGCGACAGATTGCCGCTATAGCCCGAAACATTGATACACATGAAAGGTGTAATGTAAATAAGATAAGGAACTGACGAAAAAACCTGAAGGAAAGTAACACTTATTCTTAGAAACAATTTACTCAATTGAATTTAGATCCATCATTGAAGGTATCTTTTAAAAGAAAAGTTATTTACCTTCCGACTTCGGGGCTGTAACCAATGACATAATATGTCAGTAACGTCCAAATGAATGAATCGAGAACTGAAAGAGGGATCTTTAAGATAATTGAAGGAATTGCATATGCCCAAGCAGGATAGAAGTATAAATCTTTCTGTTTGCAGAACACTCCCAATCTAGAGATAGTCAAAGTGAGTTCTGGAAGTCCATCAGCAAGAAGTCTAAAGAGAGCAGTAAACAAAGAACCCATAAGATAATTCCCATGACGAGCATCCGTCGTAGCTCCAACTCGTAGAAAAACGGTCATTGTGACTAACGCATTGAAAACTAACTGCATAAAGAAAAAGGTTAGCAATACAGTGGTAAATGACAAAAAGAAACCTTGGTGGCAGAGTGAAGGAACGTACCACTCCAGATTTGAACAAGTAAATGGAAGAATTCCGTTTCATCAAAAGAAATTCTCTCCTCGAGCAAGCTTTTAGCATCTCCCATTTACCTAGTGAGTATTTTTTAAAACATAAACCATCCTTGCGAGTCTGGGATTTATCAAATGGCTTTGAGAGTTCTTCATTTAGCAGCATCCCAAGATTTGATTCTTTAAACTTCTTAATGAATGAATCAACAGGTACATAACTGTAGGGCTTGTCTCTGAGACACCAATATTGTTCTTGATCTTTTCTAGACATAACCTATAGCAGAAGCATGTGATAAGGTTTCCATCAAAAAGATAGGAAACATTTGTCAATTTTACTCCCATACCTCTTGGAGGAAGTCAGCAACGCCTTTCCTCTCTGGACACTTAAATCCACAATCTTCAAAGAATCTGCAGATATCAGCTCGTGGTGCATGGTATATTATTTTTCCTTCTCCCATAAGAATCACATCGTCAAAAAGCTCAAACGTCTCTGGTGAAGGCTGAAGAAGTGAAATCAGTATGGTGGCTTCAGCTATATGCGCCAACTGTTGAAGACATGATACTATCTGAAACGTAGTTGAGCTGTCCAAACCGTTCGATATTTCATCCATGAACAGAGTTGTGGCTGGACCCACAACGATTTCCCCTGCAATAGTCAACAATAGATAAATAAAAGCTCTGATCGGAAGACTGTGAATGGCTGTAAGAGAGTGAAAAGTACCTGTTGTCAACCTCCTCTTTTGGCCACCAGATATTCCAGGTCTCATGGCATCTCCAACTCGTGTATCTCCACATATATCAAGTCCCAGTATCTGAATATGATAGATTCATAAATTATATCGATAGCATAAATTGTCAGAAGAATAGAAATGAGACCATGGAAGCAGCATACCTTAAGGATATAGTCAGTTTGCATATTGTTTTTCAAACCTTCAACAGAAATTGCCTGTCATAGCAAAGGTAAAGGTGAGGTTGCTTGCGGTTTAATAATGTTTCAAGAAAAAGTTCGCTTATCATTAGCTACCTTCATGTAAGCATCTATATCAGGATCTGGAATGATTCCCTGAAGTTTCTCCCTTCTACTGATCTCTTTCATAATCTCTGTTGAACAAACCACGGCTTGTCAATGTGAAAATGGATACAATAACAATAATAGCCTCCATTTCGAATGAATATGTCCGCACCAGTACGGCTTCCTATGCCCTGGCAATTCGCAGAGAAGTCGAGCGTCTCTCTCACACTCAGTTCTGGAATATGTAGATCGTTTTGACTTATATAACTCGACGTTTTCTCTGGAATAAACTCTGAAAGTAAGCAACCGTTGTAACTTACTTCTCCTCCAACCTGCAAAGTGAAGACAACACTTATGATCTGTACTATATTATTTGATGTTAGTTAAACAGGCTTTTGTTTACTTATTTCGTCTAACCTTTACAGAATGGGCAAGTCTTCCCGCAAGTGCCTGTAGCAGAGTGGTCTTACCACAACCAGGAGGACCAAGCAACAACGTCATTCTGCACGATGATCAATACAATCTATTGAACTCGGCAATACTTATATTCAAATAAACGCGAAAATTACAAAAAATAGCCAACTACCCTTCATTTCTTCTTTTATGAAACTTAAGGGATTAGAGAATTTTCTCTTGAATAGTTTACCTTCCAGGCCTAACGATTCCACTCACACCTTTCAAGATACCTATCGTGGTTTCTTTCTTTGAACAATTGAACTTCTGTAACAATCATCAAATTTTTAAAAAGAACACATAAAGCTGCAAACCTCTCTGTATACAAAACCGATGTTGCATATAGAAATGATGGTACTTACCGATAGCATGCCCTTAATAGTATTCCAAAGAGTCGGGATAGGCTTTCCATGGACTACTTCGCATTCTGCTTCAACAGAAAGGTCATTGAACCTCACTTCCACCGTTGGTAACTTTATACCAACCCTACAATTACATGTGTTACAAACGGATTATACGGATGCTAACATGCACATAGAATCTATAACCATAAGCCAAAAACAGAATGTATATAGTCATGTAACGGCTTACTCGTCGATTCTCTTCCTTATTTTTCTGAGTAAATGGAGGTTATCAGCCTCAATTTGTTTGATGAGCTTTTCAATTAAAAAGTGTCTCTCAGCAGCCTCAAGTTTAGTAACATCAATGACTCTCCCTTTATCAAAGGAAGCAGTAGTAATCCTTTTAAAAGTTGGTAATCTCTCAACCGTAGCCCACTGCGACCGAAGCTCCTTCTCATCATCAACAACATTACCAGACGAAAGCTCAACTTGGAGGGACTTATCTGCATTTGTTAATGCCATAGTCAGATACAAACAAGGCAGAGAAACTTAGCAACACGAAGAAGCAAACTTTCACATGAAGAAGCTACTAAAGTCAGAACCTTTCGTGTATATATATATATCAAACTTTATCAAACTTTAACAAACTTTAGTTATCAGAAAAAAACCTTTAACAAACATTACGCTTACATTAATGTTACGCGAGACCCACGTGTGAATCCATAGAATCCGGTGAAGACTTGAGAGAGAGAGAGATAACAAAAACAAAACTGTAACAAAAGAATTTATAAACAAATGTAAGAGTTTGAAGTTTTGGTGATGAAAGTAATAAAAAACGAATCAAGATGAAATCTTTTCAACAATAGTCAACTCACCAACAATGTCGGGATTGATTTATATATCCACAGAGATTCTTGAGTATTCATACTTGCACGCGCATCTCATTTTGGATTTTCTCTGAGGCATTTCATCGAACACTTTGACTACGTGTTACTTTGAATCAACAGAAAGAACCATTTTCTTCTCTGACACTTTCTGATGAAATAGTTTTGGTGGAGACTGAATCGAATCAAATCTGTAGTCAGAGAGCAAAACCCACATGGAGTTTTAAATTCATGTCAGAAAAATTAATGAGAAGGGTTTATTTTATTTAGCTGGAAGAAGAAGAAAAAACTTAACTTGCGTTGCAATTAACAAAAGAAACAACATTTTTTAGCATTTGAATTCTTCGTTTACCTAACGCGTTTACAATGTCACTCGCCTACCATTGGTGACGCCATCACCGAATTACAAAAACTTTACCTCTTAACTTTTTTTTTAAATTATTTTAAATAGGTTTGAACGTTCGGTTCTTCGGATTTATTCGGTTCGATTCATTCGGTTTTCGATTTTTAATAATGGGAACCACTCCGTTTTTAAAATATTTTAGTTCGATTCTGTTTGAATTAAGTAACCATTCAGAAATTAATATTAATCTATTTACTTACGAATCTGTTTGCTATTTTTGGGTTCTTTTATACTCTAAGTATTTTTTATAGTTTCGATTTTTTCCGTTTATCAGTTCGATTTCAATTTTTAGGGTTTTAAAAGATGAAATTTTTAGATTATTCTCTAAATTTGGTTCGATTTAGATTCGGATTTTCAGTTCTCTCAGTTCAGTTGCTCTATTTTAATTATTATGTCCACCCTAAAATAAGTCTAGTCACATTAGTTTGATAGTATCGGACTGTTTAAACTGGGCCTAGGCCCATTTGTTATTCTCCTATGAAAAAAAAAGACAAAGTTTTTTTTTGGTTCACCAAGACAAAGTTCAAGATCATGGACAATGAAATGAAGGATATTAGAGGCACCCGCATTGAGAGTTTAATGCGGGGTTTACACACAAATCAAGAAAAAAAAGACACAAAATCCGAGGAACCCGAACTCTCTCGAGCTCCTCCGAGTGAACCCGAATCATAAGGGGTTCGCCACATGGCGACACCCCATTGGTCCGATTTTATTTTATTTTTTTTAAACGAAAAAAAAATTAAAAAATCAATTATTTTTTTGGTGAACCCCCCATGGGTTCACCAATTCAGATGCTCTTAAGGGTTTCTTAACTCTAACTCCTAGGTAAAATAATAATAAACAATTAGCGAGGTTCTTAAGAGGAGTTCTAAAATATACTAAATAAGAAACTTTGCTACTTGGGTTCTTATACTGTAACGCAGACCCCACGACACGTGGCAGTCCGCGATTGGTTAGTTAATTAATTTTTTTTTTAAACAGAAAAAAAAATTAATAAAAAATTACAAAATATTTGGTTTAAGCACTCCAATGGTGGGTAACACCATTGGAGATGCTCTCAAAAATTATTTGTAGATCTCTCTTAACGATCACTTCACTACTAGTTGCATTTATTCAGAAAGAGAGGGAGTGTACTGGAGAATTATGAATTGTTATCATCAAATTCGGAGATTTCCCAAAAAAATATAATTTATAAATATGTTAGGAATTACCGGATTTATTCCACAAAAGAAACCTATTTTACAACTTCTTAGAATAATAATTTATTATCTCTTTGAATTTTCCAAAAGCATGCAACTCAAATAGTTTCGATCCTTATTCCACTTTCGAGCTATATATATTTTCGCTAAAACCTTTCTACACTCTCCACGCAATCAACATTAACCACACCTTTACTCGCAAAAATATTGCAGATTTAGTGTACATAATATGAACAGTTTATGGCGAAATTATCAATAAAGTTGAGTAGATTCTTGTATAGATATATAAAGCAAACTATTTGAAATCTAGAAAAGCTTAATAAAAGCGATAAAAGAGATTGAAAAATAAATAGCTTACTAGAACTTTATTCAAAGGCAAGAAAACTAAAAGAGGGAATCTCTAATTTAGGACACCAAGATCAAGATCGTTAAAACTTAATTATTCATATAAGAAAAGTGTGGAGAGTTTCTTCTAGCCAACTCTTAAAGGTATGTGCATTGATTCCATAATTATAACTAAGATATGTATATATTATTAGAGATAAATATTTCACATAAGATGGAACGAATCTTACTCAATATATAAGGGATATGATCATCTTTATTCATTGCCAATTGAATATAAATTGGAAACCCATATAATTTAGCATGGTGTCAGAGTTCATATCTACAAAGTTCAACCCGATTCAATCAATCTCACCTAATATTGGTTCACTTGACTTTTACCTAAAAATATTGAGATAAACCCATGTAACTTAATTAAGATCCTAAACACATGGACTTCTTTAAACTCAATGCATACATTGGGTTGTAAGATAATCGTATCCTCTATGTCTTATACACCCTAGCGTAAATATCTTATCAAAGTTGTATGTAAAAGAGAACTCGACAGGACATGACAGGAAGCAAATACTTCTACGTTTTGCCTTTCAATGTAGGATATATCATGTTTGGACCGTCGTCGGCATGGGCATCAGCCTGCACTTCATGGCTAGATTGCGAGTAGATAAAGCTATACGGAACAAACTACTCCTCATTCAAACTATTAGTGATCATAGTTACGATGCTTTCTTGATGATATGGTTTAGTTCTACTCTCTTCCATTTTAGTTCTTTAAACACTCTCGACAAATAATACATTTAGAACATGATTAATGGAAGACTCTCAGAGAATCTCTTATCAAAAATCTTTTTTAATGTGAGAGTCTTTTTTGATGAGAGACTTTTTTAGAGTATTCCATTAATCATGTTCTTATTATAAATACGATTTTTAGTGGTAATAAAATTTTACACTACAAAAAAAACAACTCTAAATAGTTGAGAAAAAAATGAATTAAATCCATTTATATCGGTAGGTAATTTGGACGGTGACGATACAAACATCAATAATAAATTAATAGTAATAATTTGTATTTCATCCACGTGCTTAAAAACAAAAGATGGAGAGCAATAAAAGGCCAACGCAACGACAATCAATGTCGGAAAATCAAAGTCTTAACTCAAATCATATTACCTAATGACTTTGATGAAATGACGAAAGAGTACAAAGAAAATGCCAAAAAAATCGAGGGCATTAAAGTCATTATACAACATTCAATTAAAAGTGAAACGAAGAGAACCGTTCGTTTTATTTCCCCTACAACAACTACTTGTAAATTGCAATAAAAGCCAAAAAAATCTTCTTCTACTATATAAAGAGCTCATGAGCCTTCTTGATGAAAGGCAAGTGAGCTTAAGCTGCTACTACTACTTACTACTATATTACTTATTGCCTAAAAAAGTCTTTCTTTGTTTGAATTTGGGAAAAAAATGGCTTCTAATTACAACGAAAAGCTTCTTCTCAACTACGTTCCGGTCTACATTATGCTTCCGGTAACTCATTAATCACACTATAGTATAGTCTTGATAAATTAATATTCGATAAATTAATATCTCTGAGAAGTGAATGACATTGATCATATACACAATGACATTGATCATAATTATTTATTACAAGTTGGTGTATTTATAACTCAATATCATCATTGTTTGAACTTTACACTTTTTTCACAAAAAAATGTTTAATCAATATCTCTTCCGTTTTATAATTGTTTAAGTGTTGTTTTATAATTGTTTCACTTGTGTTAACATTCTACGATGCGAATGCATGCAGCTAGGAGTGGTGAACGTAGAAAACGTTTTTGCTGACCCAGCAACGCTTGAGACGCAACTAAAGCGTCTCAAAAACGAAGCTGGTATCGACGGCGTTATGGTCGATGTCTGGTGGGGAATCATAGAATCGAAAGGCCCCAAACAATACGATTGGACTGCTTACAAAACGCTGTTTCAGCTAATCGGGCGTTTGGGACTCAAAATCCAAGCAATCATGTCATTTCACCAGTGTGGTGGAAACGTTGGCGACGTCGTTACAATCCCGATCCCACAATGGGTGCGAAAAGTAGGTGAAACTGATCCGGATATCTTCTACACTAACCGTAGAGGAACAAGAGACATCGAGTATCTCTCAATCGGCGTCGATAATCTCCCTCTTTTCGCCGGAAGAACTGCTGTTCAGGTAGGTTTTAAGAGGTTAGCGTTACTGTTATGTGACGAATATACCAAATATTACGAGGACCTAAATAATATATACGTAACATGGACCAATTCACTTATTGTCAATTGGTTTTGAGTTGGAAGTCATGAAACTTAACGTGAAACATAAAACGCGTTTTGAAATTGCGAGTTTAACAAAATCTTATTATTGCATCAGATGTACAGTGACTACATGAAAAGTTTCAAAGAAAACATGTTGGATCTTATAGAAGCCGGAGTGATTGTTGACATCGAAATCGGACTTGGTCCTGCCGGCGAACTTCGCTATCCTTCTTATCCGGAAAGTCAAGGTTGGAAATTTCCCGGCATCGGAGAGTTTCAGGTAAAAGTTAATGTATCGAGTATTAATTTATAGAGGTTATATTGTACGTCTGTTTGCTTCTTTTTACGATTTTGCCACTGGCTAAATTGTTGATGGTTTTGATGATTTTCTCTAGTGTTATGACAAGTACTTGACGAAAGATTTCAAGGAAGCGGCGGCGAAGGCAGGTCACCCGGAGTGGGATTTGCCGAAAGACGCCGGCGAATACAACAATAAGCCAGAGGAGACAGGGTTTTTCAAGCAAAATGGGAGTTATGTCTCCGAAGAGGGGAAGTTTTTCTTGACATGGTACTCAAACAAGCTCATCTTTCATGGAGATCAGATTATAGGAGAAGCTAACAAAATCTTCGTCGGTCTTAAAGTTAACTTGGCTGCCAAGGTATTATTACTTTAAAAACATCTTTAGGGTTTGAAAACCTAGCTTGTTTCGCAAGGTAACTAATTTATGACTAATATCCGAGTACATGAATGGGTATAGGTTTCGGGGATACATTGGTTGTACAACCACCACAGCCACGCGGCGGAGCTTACTGCCGGATACTACAACCTTTACGAGAGAGATGGTTACCGTCCAATAGCTAGAATGCTATCAAAACACTACGGTATTCTCAACTTCACTTGCCTTGAGATGAAAGATACCGACAACGGTCCTGAAGCCCTAAGTGCTCCCCAAGAACTTGTTCAAATGGTAACCTTTAATTTTAACGAGAGAATAAGTTTTACATGTTTGTTATATTCAACGAAACGATCTATCAATTTGTTTGGTTAATCATGTTAAGTTACATGGACTTCAAATTTAAAACCAATTGGCGATAAGTGGATTGATCCGTGTTCTTTAAATATTGTTAAGGATCCCTTACAACTTCCGACGCAGAATATTTATCCTTAATAAATCACTGAGTTTAGGTATTGAGCAAATCATGGAAAGAAGGTATAGAAGTTGCGGGTGAGAACGCGTTAGAAACTTATGGAACCAAAGGTTACAACCAGATTCTCCTTAACGCGAGGCCTAATGGAGTGAACCATAATGGTAAACCTAAGCTTAGAATGTATGGATTCACTTACCTTCGATTGTCCAATACGGTCTTTCAACAAAACAACTTTGAGTTGTTCAAGAAGTTCGTGAGGAAGATGCATGCTGATCAAGTAAGCATAAAAACATACAATAGACTTATAGAAATTGTCTTTTATAAAAGTGAACTTATATGTTTCATTTGTAATGGGGATAATAAGGATTACTGCGGCGACGCGAAGAAGTATGGACACGAGATTGTACCGTTGAAAACGCCAAATTCTCATTTGACGGTGGAGGATATTGTCGACGCGGCTAAGCCAAGTGGAGCGTTTAAGTGGGACTCTGAAACCGATATGAAGGTCGACGGTTGAATCCTTTCCTATCCGACTGCTATATTGATCGGTCGTCTACAAATAATGGTCAAACGAAATAAGTGAGAATAAATGGCTTTTGCGACTTTTATTAAGAAAGTGCACTGCCAAAGTTTATATGGGTGTTACAAATTTCATAAATAAGTCTCTATATATCTTTGCTATGTATATTGTCAAGTGTGTTTTCTGGTTGAATAAAAATGTGTGTGCAAGAAATATGAATAAGGAGTGACATTTTCTTTTGTTACATTGAACTAGACACTATATGTTGTCTTAAAATTAATATCTACCGGTTTTTAGAGTCGGTTAAGAGACGATCTCTTAGATTTTAACTAAAAAAGCTAAGAACCGTCTCTTAAAATTCTTATTTAAGAGATGACTCTTAGTTTTTTTAGTTAAAAACTAAGAGACCGTCTCTTAACCGACCCTAAGAACTCCACCCTAAAAGATCCACATTAATCATACTCTTAATCATAATTAATGTGTATAGCCTTTTTTTTGGCATCAATTAATGTGTATAGCCATTTTGGTTGATACTAAGAAAATCGAATAGAAGTGACTTTGAAAAAATGTTGAATATATTATTAAACCATTTTCAGATAATTATGAGACTTCTGATTAAACATCCAATTCGTCTCTCTTCTCTTTTATTTTTTGGGTGACATGCTTCACTAATAGATTTATGAGGAACAACAAGAACACATGATCTATATTATTACTAAGGTAACAAAAAAGGAATAGAAGAAGAGATAACCTATAGAGTCAAATGATTCTGTTAGCCTAAAACTAAAGAGAACAACAATGGCCCTAACACAAAAGTTAACTTTTATCAATTTTCAAAAATCACATATATATGGCAAAAGCTATACACAAGAATGATGAGAGGGTAAAGCTTTGAGGGGACACCTTCATCAACAAATGGCATTAGTCACACTGATCTGCTTTTGGTCATCATGTATAAGAGACTATTTATAGTAACTTTGTGTGTTGCCCCCTCACGGCCAAGCGCTTTCCCAAAAAGGAAAAATCTAAGATTCTACCTAACTATCCCATGTCGCTTGGAAGACATGTCGTCTGCTTCTTAGCCACTGCAACATTTCTCTATCTAGTGACGAGTTATTGAGGACGGCGTCGAACATTGGGCTTCCGGATACTCTCGGGGCGCTTTTGAACGTCCATATTTTGTCCTTTGGCCACGGTCTTTGAGGTTGTTTTGACTGTACAGACACGTAAATTAACTACACACCAAAAGGGGTTCCAACAAGGAGGGCATTGACTACACAAAAATCTTCTCCCCTGTAGTCAAGCCGGTAACTATAAGGATTGTTCTTGGGCTGGTAGCAAAGGAAGATTTACATCTTCAGTAGATGGATGTAAAAACGACATTTCTTCATGGTGATTTATATGAAGAAATTTACATGAATCAACCCGAAGGCTTTGAGGTCAAAGGGAAAGAAAACATGGTATGCAAGCTTAAAAGGAGTTTGTACGGCTTAAAACAAGCTCCAAGACAGTGGTATAAAAGGTACAGCTTTATAAAAATTGTTGGCTTCTTGAGGTGCGAGGCTGACCACTGTTGTTATTTCAAGAGGCTTGGAGAGTCCTACTTGATATTGCTCATGTATGTAGATGACATGCTAATAGTGGGAGCAAACTTGCATGAGATCAATAGCCTGAAAAAAAACTCTCAGAAGAGTTTGCGATGAAAGACTTGGGAGAAGCGAGACAAATTCTCGGGATGAGAATTAGTAGAAGCAAGGAGGGTCTTATGTTATCGCAAGAGGAGTATGTGAAGAAAGTCATCAAGAGGTTTAACATGGATGATGCGAAGCCAATTAATACTCCCCTCGCAAGTCATATTCGATTATCCAGAGATCAGTCTCCAAAGACTGAAGACGAGATGACATATATGGATAAAGTTCCATATGCTTCTGCTATTGGCAGCCTGATGCACGCGATGGTATGTACCAGCTAGACATTGCACATGCAATGGGAGTCGTTAGTAGGTTTATGAGCAATCCAGAAAAGGAACATTGGAAAGCTGTCAAGTGGATTCTCCGGTATCTGTAAGAGAATCCAAGTTTATCATTATGTTTCAAGAAGTATGAAATGGGATTGCAGGGATATGTTGATGCTGACAATGGATGCGACGTTGATAGTAGAAAGAGCACATTCCGGTATGTCTACACTTTTGGTGGTACTACAATTTGTTGGGTTTCAAAGTTGCAGAAAATCGTAGCTTTATAAAGCTGTGAAGCGGAGTATGTTGCGGTGACAGAGGCAACAAAGGAAATGATGTGGTTACAGTCATTTCTACAAGAGTTAGACCACAATCAGGAGAAAAGTGTGTTGTACTGTGATAGTAAAACTGCCATCGATTTGGCAAAGAATCCAGTTTACCATGTTCGGACGAAGCAATACAACGTCGGTATCACTTCATCAGATCGGCTTTAGAAGATGAAGTGTTGGTGCTTGAGAAGATCCCTGGAAGTAAGAACCCGGCATACATGTTGATAAAAGTCGTGACGTGTGAGATGCTGAGGTTATGTGTAACCTTAGTGAGCTTGTCGGAGTAACAAGCATGGATGACCTGATACATTGATCAAGGTGTGAAGACAGATTGAAATTAGTCTTCAAGTGGGAGATTGTTAGTCAACTAAAACGGCGCGGTCGGTGCGGTCGGTGCGGACGGTGACTGTAGATGGTAATTTAGATGATTCGTGTGATTGTTCTCTTAATAAAATCATAATCAAATCTGAACTCCATGTAGAAGTTTATTTGTTGAAAAACAGAGAAACATTTGTAACGAACCAAGACTGATATGAAACAATAATAACATGTATGAGATAGCTTTTGTCTACTGCTCGTTCTCCTTGGCTGCCGCCGATTCTCTCACCCCTATCTTCTCGATAAATTCCCGGAAATTCTTCTCCGACGATCCTCCGGGAGCCACTGCCGCTTCCGCCTCCGACTTCCACTTCAAAGCATTCTTCTTCAACTCCTCTGCTTTCTCCCCAACCGTCGCTTCCAAAAGCTTCTCAGCCACTTCCTCCCTTGGTATAACTCTCTTCTCGATCGCTCCACGGCTAAGCCTCACTCCCGTCTTGAAAACATCTATCAGATACACCGCGTTGGTCACTTGATCCCCCCATCGCGGACAGCAAACCACCGGAACTCCTAAAGTCAAAGCCTCCATTGTCGAGTTCCATCCGCAATGAGTCACGAAACATGCCACCGAAGGATGAGCCAACACTTGCTCTTGTGGACACCAATCCACAATCATCCCTTTGCCTTTAGCACTCTCTTCTTTCAGTTCTTGAGGCAATACATGAGTTTCAACCTTTAGATCCTGCGATGGAGGTCTAATCACCCACAAGAACGATAAACCAGACTTCAAGACTCCGTGAGCGATCTCTTCAATCTGTTCTTTCTTCAAATGCGCAACAGTCCCGAACGAAATGTAGACCACCGACGATTCAGGCCTCGAGTCTAACCACTCGAGGCACTGATCCGTCGGTTTGCAAATATCACCACTTACGTCAGAGGTAACCGTCTTAGCAACTTTAAAAAGCGGCCCGACGGCTTTGATCGGACAGAGTTTCGACATGTAGTCGATCGCTTCTCGTTCCAAAGCATCGAACGAATCGATAAGAACGCAGAAGGGCTTGCTCAGATTCTTGATCTGTCGAAGTCGAAATCCAGCAAACCGAGAAGACGGATGTAGAAAGCTAGGGATCTCGTCGTGTTTCAAGAGAGGAGCGCAAGGGAGCTTAACGTCAAGCTTAGGCTCTGTTTCTGTCGGGAAAGAAACAGAGCCACTTTCGTAATGATAATAAACAGAGAAACAAGCACAAGACTGAACCCAAAGAACAGCACAAGGAATATTAAACTCTTCCGCCACATGACAAACCCATGAGATGAACGAGTCGTTAATAAGACACGAGACTGGCTCGTTCTCTTCCTCGTATCTCCTCACGAGCTTCGACACTTCACGTATCCCTACCTTCTCAAGGTGTGAAGTGTACAAAGGGAAATCAGCTCTCCGGTCATCTTCTTCTTCCCATTCCTCGTCGAAAAACTCGAACCGAATCGAACCAGAACCAACCGGTTTAAGCTCACCGTCGACAATCTTGTTGGCTTGTCTCATTTTCTTACCCCAAAGCTCCGTGGTGACGAAGGTAACGAGTGAACCTTTTGAAGCAATGAGCTTACCGAGACAGAGAAGAGGATTGACATGGCCTTGTCCTGGAAACGACACGAGCATTACATGAGGTTTACTTGGAGATTCATGCTCCATTCTAGAAATAGATCCCATTGTTGTTGTGGTGGATAAAATATATATATTTATGTAGAAGAACAATGTTTTTTCTATAAGAAAATGTGTTTATAGAAACTCATGTAGAAAGTTTCTTGATTTATATAAGAGCATGTCAATGCTAAATTTCTTAGAGCATCTCCATCCGTGAAACTCTCCAAAAATCTTTGATTATTCATGGGTTCCACCATTTCTGAATTAAAAAAAAACAAAAAAAAACAAAATTCCTAACCAATCGCGGACCGCCACGTGTCGTGGGGCCCACGAAAATAGTTAAGGATTGATCCTTAACCATGAATTTTAAACTCCAAAGTCCAAAAATCCTTAACTATTCATGGGTCCCATCCATGAATAGTTAAGGATTTTTGGTCTAATGACTACGGATGGAGATGCTCTTAGGCCATGTTTATTGGACCATGTCCAATGGGATTCTTAGGCAAATCCTTGACACGGGTTCTTAGGCAAATCAGATTAAAAAAAAAGAAAACAAATTGTATTTGCTAAGGATCGATCCTTAGATTGGGATTCTAAGGATCGAATCCTTAGCATATTTTTTTTTGGGTCAGAACAATTTCATTTTCTGATCCGTTTTGGATCCGT
>OVAN01006720.1:0-20789 GCA_900406275.1 Anastatica hierochuntica | reverse complement strand
AAATTGTTAGTGTTCAAGGACAAATTTAAAGCTTGCTAAGAATTTCTCTATTACTCTGTGAACTGATAAATAAGTATAAATATATATGTAATGTACGTACTTAATATATCATTTCTATTATTTCATTTCTAACTAATGTTTAAAGTTATTACGGGTGTGATTGGTTGAGACCGTAGAAACTTTTACTTTCATGTATCGTTTTTAAAGTGATGATTTGTCCAATCATACTTTTAAAATTTTAATATTTTTAAAGTCTTAAATAGTTTCCTAGTATTTTTCACAGTCAAAATCTCTTCTATTCTTTGTTAAAACGTGATTTTTTTCACAGTCAAATAATTGTGATTTTTGTTTTTTTTAAGTCACAGTTTTTAAAGTTACAGCCCAAAAATATATTTATATTTTAACAGTAAAATTTTAAAGTAAAAGTCTCAAACAATCAACCTTTATGTTTTTCAACTTAAAACTAATTGAAAATGAATGGACTGTCCACGCTACAAATATATTACTTTAAATTTTTATTAGAGTTTTTGATGTGGAATCATTTTTCCAGCAAAAGTCAATGTAAATACAAATATTTATACAATTTATGTAAATTATATGAAACATCATTAAATAAAACATCTTTCGATTTTCATATTTAATAAATAAATATATTGAAAATTTAGAATTTCTAAACCAAAACCGAATTGGAAACTAGATTGGACACACCTCACACTATACAATGGTACCCCAAAATTACATGATCATCTACTTAAATTTTCTCCAACATTTCCTCACGTTCACATAAATTGCATCACCAATTACTCATTTCGAATAATTACCACAAAAGAAACCAAAAAAAGAATGATGAAAAGAGCATATTTAAAAAAATGATACGTACGTGTGTTTGCATGTGATTTTTTTTTGGTTTCTCTAAAACCACGTCGTGTTACGTTAAACCCGAACGAAAAAGATACTAAGCTCAGGTCCACTATTACCATCAGGGTTCATCATGTAATAAGTCTCCGAGTCTCTTGACCCAATCACTCTCTCAAAATGTGCTCTCATATACGTCAAGTCTCCTTCTTGTTCTTGCCCTCCTCCTCCATGATCCGTCGTTCCTCCTCCGCTGCTACACACCGGCAAAACACCAGCACCCATCGACACAGCATGAAGCATTTGCATCACAACAAGATCCTCTTCCGTAGGTTGTCTCTTCACACCATAACCAGACTTCTTTCCATTACAATACAAAGCCCATATAGGTTCATCAATAATCTTCGTCTTCTCACTCGGTTTCTTCTCACACTCCAACGCAATTCTCACAAGACCAACACCAAGATCTTGAAGTAGTTTCCCCGTAGGAATCGCTAACTCCAACACAAGAATCGGTAAAGAACGTGGATTCTCTTGAACCGCTAAGTTCACACGCGTTTTACGATAACCAAACAACGTACCGGTGACACGTGTCCCGCCGTGGACATGGTTCTCGTGTAGCCTTGTCCCTCCCACGGGGAACTTACACATCGGAGACATGATCGGAAGTGAACGGAACACAGAACGTACACGGCGGAAAAGCTTCGTGGATTTTGAACCGGTGGATTTATGCTTACCAGACGGTTGCTCGAGCGTAATCTCGGGACGTACCGTCGCAGATTTCTTCGAACGCGGACTTCCGAAAGGTGACAAAGCAGTCGGAGTTAGCATTCTTGGAGTTAATGGTGGTGTTGCCATTTTTGAAGAGGAAATAGTAAACTTACAAAACGAAAGTGTTTTCTTCTTTAAAGAGTAAGACACAAAATTTTATACAATTTTTAGAAATTAATGGAACGCACGTTTGAGATTTCTAATAATTTATATATTTTTGTTTAATTTGTGAACGTGTGAGTATGCGACTTTCTGATATTATTACAATTTTTATAAGTTTAGTTTCGCCGGTTTTAAGTTTGTGGTCGGAAGCTATATTGATTAATCTAAACTTTAATTACTAATTAGTGTTGTGTTGTTAAAAAACCATCTGCTATTTTTATGTTTTGATGGTTAGACTAATTCTTTTATGCTGTTGTTTCGAAGGTTGTCACCCACTTACATATGTTTCTCTGCCTCCTTATCATCTTGTTTAATATAAACTATCTTACTATTATTTACTTGACCAATTTTGTCAAGGCTTTATAGTTCATAAATAGATCTACATAAAATTTGTTGTCATAGTATAATTTTTTTTTGATAATAATATGAAATTTTGGGGTCAGAACATTTTGTGGAGAACAAAAGAAGAAGTAAATTAATCTCCTTTCAAATAATTTCAAACAATGATTAGTCATTTTAATATTTTTCTTTTAAGTTCAAGAACTACTACAATATAACATTTATAAATCAATGGGATAAATAAATATATTTTTTTGTTTGTGAAAGTCCTCATTAGTCAAGTGGTTGACTAAAGAATTCACTAATATTTTTGCATCAAGAGATTTGAAGATCGATTCTTCGTACATGCAAATTACAAAATAAACGGAAAAAATTATCCTATAAAGAGTTGCGTTTGTAGTTGTTTTTCTTGTAAAATAATAATTTAGACGATAGAAAACAATATATATTTAGTTTTTGACTCGATTAAAACTTCAATTAATATATCTGATAAATTATTATAGTCTAACCAACGTTAAATTATAAAAGTTTCACTGTAAATTAAAAGCCATTACAATGGAATCCATAAACAAAGTCAAAGAAGCTTGATCAGAGTGTATTGAAACAGATCAAAACTGAAGCTTGGAAGATCAAGCCACAAAACATATAACACACATACAATATACACAAGTATTTTCCAAAGATGATTATGATGAGGCTTGTATTGCAACTTTTTTTCCTCTCTTAACCTTGACTAGAACAAACTCTCTTTGGTAGAGGCAAATTTCTCATATTAGATTCCATCTTGTTGAATGTTAGATTCGCAATGATTCTATCGATTGAATTCGTTTCCGATTCAGTCTTTTGGCTTCTGTTCCTACTAAGAAAAATCAAAGATGAGACTTTACTTAGGAGTCACATTTCTATAAAATGAAGATAGATCTCTCTCTCTCCCTTACCTTGTTCTGTCCGAAAGAAACTCCTCCGAGTTGGTGCTTCCCGGTTCCAACTTCTGTTGCGCATTCTTTGCAAGGCGATAAAATGTATCGCGAAAGCATTTGCGGGTTACATCAGTCAACTATACAAGCAATAAAAAGACTTTATAAGTTTGTTACAAGATATGAAAATTTTAGGCTAAGATCAAGATTCACCAAAAAGTCAACCTTTTCAGTAGCTCTTTGTAGATCTTGCAACACAACTTCTTCAGTAGATGGCTCCTCCTCCATATTCTCCTCACACGGATCCGAGATCTTCTTTAGTTCCTCCTCTCCCTTGAAACCAAAATAATATATTTCCAAAGATTTAACATTCCTACTATGATCAACACCAAGTTTATCTCTCAAATCACTTTATAACCCGAAGATCTAAGACCGAAAATCGAACATAAGACTACTTCCCCAAAGTCTACTAAATGATCACAAAAGTTGTTTCTTACCATAAAAGGTATGTTTTCACAAGTTGCCACATTAAGATTCCTACTATGATCAACACCGAGGTAAATCAGAAGATCCAAGATCAAAATCGAAATCGAACATAGGACTAAATCACCAAATTCTACTAAATGATCACAATAGCCCTGTTTCTTACCATAAAAGGCATGTTTTGACAAGTTTCCAAATTGTAATGGAACAAAGGGACTTCTCTGCCATCGAAACTTTCGAGATACACATCCGAGGAACCGCGGTTGTTATCATTATCTAACTTCTTGAAAGAATCAAGATTCGTATTCCCTGGAACATCCTCCAAAATTGAACTTCTTCAGAAAACGAAACCGGAAACAAAAAAAAGAACAACAATTACATCTGAAACTATTGAAATCTTTATTAAAATCAAGAGTGTAGTGTGTTTGAGAACTGTACAAGAACATATCATCCATCTGTTGGATTCCATCGAAATCTTGAAGAGACAAAACAGAGGAGGAGTTGAAACAATCATCACCATCTTCTTTAAACCTCTTTGATTCTTCTTCTTCTTCTTCTTCTTCCTTTACTACTTCACCACTTGTCCCCATCTCACTATATAATCCTCCACTAAAGCCATTGTTAATCACATCGAAATCGAAACATTTCTCTGCAGCTTTTTGAGTGTTGATGCTCCATCCTCCCCACATATCAGGAGATGGATATGAATCTAATGTCTCTTGATGATAATTAGGTACAACAAGTTCTTCAAAATCACTCATCGAATAACAACGATCCATGATAACTTTTTCAACCTGTTACAACAAAGAACATCATCAAGATCAAGTTTTTTCAAAAACCCACCATGAAAGAAACACAAAACATCTAAAAAGTCACCTTTTGATTAAAAAAAAAAAAGTCAAGAACCAGCAGATTATGAGTCTAAAAAGTCGGAAGATTTTGTTAAAAGAAACAGAGAAGACAAAGACAAGAGAAAGATCAAGTGTTCTGTTTTTGTGTGGCGTAGGATTCAACAGAAGAGATTTGTGGCTAAGATTGTTTCTCCATCTAAAGCAACGATCTCATTGGTCCACGTGTCTATTATAATCTTTTTCTTTCTCTGAGGTTGAAGTTGCCTTACTAGTGGCCCGACTTGTAGTTCCTAAAGATTTGTATATTTACGGATTTAACCTTCGGATTCGGACAGATGCTTAATGACACGTGTCATGTTTACTCAATATGGTCTTTACACGTGTCCTGAAAGGTATAGGAGGTGAAGACACATCATGCACTGTTAAGCGGTGGAGTGGGACCGGTTTGTTTATGAGGGTGAAGGGTATAAGTGGATAATGTTACTTTACTTTCTCATCAATGTTTGTGTTTTCCAGAAATAAACGTTTTTAATTTACTTGATGATAAAGTGATGATTTTCTTTTTAGAGAAACATATGTATATTTAGTGTGTGTGTTTTTTTCCATCAAAATTTTTATTTATTCAAATAAAAAAATTTATACAAAACTGGCAAATCGTGAAAAGATTAAGTTTTTCCAGAGCTAAAAACCGGACAATCTAAAAAGAGATTCTCGGAACCACAACGAAATAGAAATTACTCCAAACAATGCTATAACTAATTTAGCAGGATAAAAACTAGCGAAAGAAAACACGAGATCCAAATAGATAAACTATCTAGGAGATAAGTAGGAACGAGAGAGGAGAAATGGAGTTGAGCTAAACTAGACGTGCTTATTGAGGATGACAATTACACGTAGCTCATTATATTGCTCTCACACGAAAGATGACACGAGCAACACCGAGGACCTAAACCCCTAACCGAAGAAGATAGAGCCGTTTTTAACAATCTACAATCATCGAGTAGAAGCTCCGCACATTTCCTTACAGAAGATCCGTAATTACCTCAAACACCTAGGAATAAAGATCTCGTCGATCTTATCTAGCAGGAAGTGGACACCTCTCGCACGAACCACCAATCACCTATACAATCAAGACAAAGAAGCACTATGAAACGGAACCGCGAAACCCGCGCCAGAAAAAACAAAACCAGCGTAAAGGCCAAACAAAAGACGTTAGAGAAGAAAGCACCACACTTCTCATATGAGCCCAATAACTTCGATAACGATAACCTTGATCCAAGCCTCACCAACACTAGAACCATCCCATTAAACTAAACATAAATAACTAAGGCAACATTGTTGTTTCAGGCAACGCAAATCCAGCTACACTGACGGCGATTTTGCCGATTAGCTCCGATTCACCAATGGATTTATCTCTTCTTTACAGACAATGAACGAAAAACAAAAGAAGCAAGAAAAGAATCAAGACGCAATGATTTGTTTACCCAGAGTTCACTCACGATGTGTGAAGCTACTCTCTGGGCCAGAATCGATCAAGCAAAACTCACTATCAAAGACTCAAGCTCTCTTGAACCGAGAAGCAAGAGGAAGAAGATGACTGTTATCGTTACAATCTAATCTGTAACAAACTCAGACTCTAACTTTCCCTTATCACTAAGGGATTACACTAAACCAAACTTAACCAGAAACTGATTTAACTCTTATTTCTACCCAACCGATTTTGAGTTGAGCTAATACAATTCTGTTAGAAACAGAGTCTGAAATCGATTAATGTCTTCAGAGTAGCTTAGACCAATAACTCTTCAACAAACATGTTGAAAATCAAGTTTTCAAAACTGAAAAATTTATGCCCGATCCGATCCAATCCATCATAATATGTTAACGTAGTATAGCTAAGCCTAAAAAATATGTTGTTTCTCTTTTCATTCGATTTCTTAACTTCACAGTATCTCTTAAATGATCTATGTTAACTCTACGATTTGGTTATTTTGACTCGTGTTTTTGATTGTCTTTGGTGATTAACAATACGATTTTTTACCCTCGACGCAATAGAAGATTGTAATAAACTAAGTATTGACGCGTCATTGATAAAGAAGGGGAAACAAGTCTTGCAAACCTAAAAATGAAACTTATCTAGAAAATTTTCTTTCATCTTTTTGTATTTCTAACATATGTTGTGAAAAAATTAATCTGGAGTCGTCTTCAAAATATGAAAATAACTACTGGTGTAGAATTATATATATCGAATTTCTTATCTAAATGATCATTAAAGGTTGCAAATGCGTCATGGATTTTTAGAGATGTTCAAAGTTTGGTCATTTTTAATAATCGGAGATATTGGAATCAAGTCTATCTCATATTACTTTTGGAGATACAACTTCATATATCCGTAAAACACTCTCCACCACCCACATGATTTGTCTGGTGATGTTGGTTAGAGGTGAGCATTACGGGTAACGGATCGGATAAGTACGGATAAGGGTCGAGTACGGGTAGTATGGGTATCCGAAATCACTATCCGAAGCATACCCGTAATAATAAGAGTCGGATAATGATGGATAAAGGTCGGATAATGGTCGGGTCGGGCAGGTAAAATCAATACCCATTTAATACCCTAACTCGTATTATATCAAAAAAAATCATTTAATTATTGTTACTAAAAATTGTTAAAATAATATAATAATAATATAATATTTTTTAGAACACTATTTCCTATAAAAATATTTAAATTAAAAATTAAATTCACACTAAACATAAAATAATATTCAATAACATATTTGTCGGTTTTAATTTTTTTCTAAAATTAATATTTTGTTTTGACAAAAATATTAGTCTAACTAGTTAAATATTACTAATATTACTAAATTTATATATCATTTTTAATTTTTAGTTATGTGAACGGATAATATGGATACTCGTATAATTACCCTTACCTGACCCTCAACCGACTCTTATCCGACCTTCATCCGACCTTTATCCGTTTAAAAAAAATTTCTCTATCCAAACGGGTAATTAATATTATTCATACCCGACCCTTACCCGCTAATTCGGATCGGGTATAGGACGGGTCGGATTACTCAACCCAAAATGCTCAGGCCTAATGTTGGTTGGATCATATTTGGGAATTTATTAGGAAAAAACCAAAAGTGGTTCATTTGTTCAAAACACTGACAAATTTAGTTTTGTTTTGGTTTGTGTTATTCGAGCTTTAAAAATAGAAATATATTTTATTAGAGAATCTCGGTTCATATTCAAATTTGGTTTAATTTTGAGTCAAAATTAACAAAAACCTAAATATTTAATTAATTTTATTTAGTATTGTTGAGATTTTAGTATATTTTAATATTCTTTTTATATTTAGTAGAAATAGTAAATTAAATAAATTTCGGTTATTTTGGTTAACTGTTTAATATTCAGTTCGGGTTCGCTAATTCTGTTTTGAAGTTTTAGTTCCATTTGAGTTACTTTTCTTGATTGGTTCGGGTTTGGTTAGGGACGGTTCGATTCGGCTCGGTTCAGAAAATTTATCCACCCCTAATCAGAAGTAAATTAGTTTTTCTCTTTTTTATTATTACTCTCAGAGTCTTAAATCTCCTTGGTCACTGACTTTAGTACTATCTCCCCACCTTTTCCCACAAGGTAAAATATATGATTAGTTGGCGAAATGCTTTAAATTTTAAAATGTCAAATTAGATCATATACGTTAACGTGGTAGTTAAATTCAAAATTTTTCAAAGTTGTTCGATTGTGATATTAGCCTCACATTACATTTCATTTGATTGAGCTATTCACTTTTTTGTCAATCATCCATATTTTAGAATTTAAAAGTATAGGGAGGTCGCTAACAACACGAAGAGAAATATCTTTTAAAATGAGACTGACGAACATTTTATGAGCTGGTTAAATTTATCAAAATACCTCGGAGTGTGGTTTGTGATGGTCGACTAACACTTTATGTTGCCAAAGATTTTCCAATGTGGTTGAAAGATCTCTTTGAAAAGGAAAGATCCTCTATGGTTGTATAGAGGGAGTTCAATATTTGGATCATGTAACTCTTTCTCTTTTCTTTAGCTGACATGTTGACCAGATCATTCTCTATTGTTTCTACATAATGGCTAAGGTTTCTTTTAACTCACTCAAAAAGAATGTTGTTTAATTTTCTAGGTTTTCGCCAACTTATGCACTTAACCCTATCTTTGAATCATGTAGTTATCTCGAGTGGATCTAACTTTTATGGAAATCATATACAACTATCGAAAGCAACTGCATTGTGAACAACAAGTTTATCGCAACGTTTTTTATGGGTATGCATTGTATAGTTAATATACTTCTATAAACATTGGACTCAATATAATTCTTTGTTATGTACAGAAGAGATTTTCTTTAAAATAAATTGGTTTCAATGATTAATGTAACAGGAAATAGGACAAGATCATGTAGATATCATCACATTTTACAATCAAGTGTTCCTTCATGCTGTAAGGCCTTTTGTATTGGAGCTTGTTCCTATGATAATTATATTATGAGGTTGTGAAGGCCAAACAACAAAAGCCTCAAGCTATTCAACGAGACTACATATTTGCTACATAGTGTTCAAGAAGACTAAGATCATATAACTCTCTTTCTTTATTTTGGATATATTTTTTAGTTAAATAGTTATAACCGTCATGATATTTTTTGGGTTTAACAAGTTTAGAGAAAATAATATTTCTTCATCATCAACATTTTTATGTACAAAAGTTGCGGTATGATTCTAACCAGGGATTGCTGGAGGAAGTCTTCTTTAATTATAATTCAATTTATTTGTGTGCGTGGAATTGTTTCGTTTTTCTTATATCCGTTAATACATGTATGGTAAACGGTACTGTGGAATGATTATTTAGAATAAAATATTTTTCAATGTTAAAAATAAAAATTCAATCCATTTCAATACAAAACTCATTAAATTTCTTAGCAGAATATCATTCATTGTGCTCTGTTCACTCTCATTTTGTGTTTGTATTTCTATATAATGTACTAGTTGGTTTATGTTTTCATAAGCTTCACTTGTGATGGAAACAAAATTTGTTATCTAACTATGGAAATTATATTTTGTCGATAGATAATGAAAGCTTAACAATGATCAAGTAAATTATTATAACACATTTAGTTATAAACCGACAAGACATGAACGCATTGGATCCTCTCTCCCTAGAGTTACCTTTTGTGTTTGTGTGTGTTCCTGTTGCTAAGGAGGCTATACAATCATTCTTTTCTAGTTAATTATTTAGATTAAGAAGATAAATTAAGAGCAAGGAATCTTTAAAGTACCTACGTTAATAACATTTTATCGTACTTGTTTAATAAAAAATTTCTGTCACCACTAAAACTTGTTATAACTAGTGATGTTAAAATGACTCATAACATACAAAACACGTGAATCGCGAAGGTGGACCATTTTTATAAATCATCCACTCACTTTGACACATCCACTCGATAGAATCGAAATGATTTAAGATAAAAGGAAACTTTACAGGTAAGTTGATGTTCATGATTATTGGGAAATCGAGAAGATTTTAATCAAATACCTATGATATATGTTTAATATCTTAGTTTAGAAAACTTACATTTATTGAAAATATTGTTTAGACTTGTGTTTTTTAGACTATATAAATGTGTATTTACAAGGGCAATTAAGTCTTTTACTTAGTATGTACTTAGGTCAAATAAACTTGTATTTAAACGTAGCCTTTGAGCTTAATGAAGATACACAAAAACTTGTATACGTCTTGAGTTTTTGACATGGTATCAGAGCAATGATCAAAGCATACAAATCACTTTGATCGTTGATCTTTGTTTCTAAATCTATGTTCTTTGTTTTTCATCTCTTTCTTTGACCTTTCTGTTTCGACTCTCTCTGTTGAAGTTGTTCTATCGATTTAGCTATGGCTAATGATAGTATTGTGACAGCTGCTAGGGTAACAAATCGAAGAACAATCGATCCATATGATCTGTCTTCAGGAGATAATCCTGGAACCATGATCTCTCAGCCACTTCTAAAGAGACCTAACTATGATGAGTGGTTGACGAATATTCGGCTTGCACTCAAAGCTAAGAAGAAGTTCGGTTTCGTTGATGGATCGATCCCTAAACCGGATAAGGATTCAAGTGATTTCGATGATGGGGAGGCGAATAATGCCATCGTGCTCTCTTGGTTGAAACTTACAGTAGAAGAAAGCTTGAGAACTACTTTGCATGTCTATGAATATGCGTGTGAATTGTGGTCTCATATTCAAAAGAGATTTTCGATTCGCAATGGGCAAAAAACTCAAAGAGTTAAGACTGAACTCGCTCGCTGTCATCAAAAGGGAGTTCCTATACAAGAGTACTATGGAAAGTTGACTCAATTGTGGAAAGGATTGAGTGACTATCAACACGCGAAAACTCTTGAAGATATTGTGAGGGAGAGAGAGGAGGATAAGCTTCATCAGTTTTTGATGGGGCTTGATGAAGATCTCTATGGGACTGAGAAGTCTTCGTTACTGCCTCGTGACCCTCTCCCATTTGTTGATGAAGCATATCGAGTGTTGACACAAGTGGAGGAGTCGAAACATGCGAGTCGCCTTCTAGTAGAGAAAACAAAGGAGATGAGCTTCGTCGTTTAAGCTCCAGCTTCAGCTCGTTCCCTCAAACTTCCAGAAAATAGATCTCGTTTGGTGTGTGCTACTTGCGGAAGAACGGGGCATGTCGCTGATAACTGCTTCCGGAAACTCGATTATCCTTCGTGGTGGGGAGATAGACCGCGTCCCATGCTTGCTTCTGGTTCTACGTCGACGCCGCAAGGAGCTTCGGGTCGTGGTCAGAGGTCAGTCATGCCGCAAGCTAATGCTGTCATTACTACTCCCTCGCAAGCCTCTGCTCATTTGGTGTTAACCGGGGCTGACCGCATCGGGTTGAATAGTTTGAGTGATACGTAGTGGCGTACTTTGGTGCATCTTCTCAATGACACATAAAAACCATCGACAAGCAAGTTATCTGGTATGATTCCTTCCTCCTCTTGGATAATTGATACATGTGCAACAAACCATATGTCCGGTCGATTTGTGCTTTGGCCGAAACTCGCGACATTTCTCCTGTTATGATCAAATTACCAAATGGTCGGTTTACAACCTCGACAGTGAGTGGATCGGTTCGATTAGGATCTGATCTTCAACTACATAATGTATTGTTTGTAGATGGAATGAAATGTTACTTGATATTTGTGTCTCAGTTGAATCTTGAACGAGCCACTATCTTTCAGATTACTGATAGATTATACATTATCCAAGACCGCATTACGAGAACGTTGATTGGAGCGGGTGAGAAACATGATGGATTGTATTTTTTAGAAGTATGGATGTTGCGGCGGCGTTGCATATCTCGGGATCAAATTCTGTGGATATTTGGCATCAACGTTTGGGCATCTGACTTCGTCTACAATGGATTTGTTTTCTAGTTCTGCTTTTGATAATTCTAGTGGTGTTTTTGATTCAAAGACTTGTGAGATTTGTATGCATTCAAAACAAACCCGTTCTCCTTTTCCGTTGAGTTTGAATAAGACAAAGGAAGCTTTTAAAATTGTGCATTGCGAGTTATGGGAACCTTATAGAACTCTGACTCTATGTGGTTCTCGATATTTTCTGACAATCTTGGATGATTATTCTTGTGCTTTGTGGATCTATTTATTATCAGATAAACAAAAATCACCACAAATGATGAAGAATTTTATTGCACTCGTTGAACGCCAATTTGATAAGAAGGTTAAGACCATTCGTAGCGACAATAGTAGTGAGTTTCTTTGTCTTAGTGAATTCTTTCGTGAACAAGGTATCATCAATGAGACATCATGTGTGGGTACATCACAACAAAATGGCTGTATTGAGAGAAAACATCCTCATATACTTAATGTTGGTCAAGCTCTTCGTTTTCAAGCATCGTTGCCATTAGAGTTTTGGGGTCAATGTATTTTAGCTGCTGGATATGTAATTAATCGAACTCTAACAGCTACTCTTGGCGGTAAAACACCCTTCAAGATGTTATATCTTCGTGCTCCGCCATTGTCTCATCTTCGAGTGATTGGATGTCTATGTTATGTGCATAATCAACAACGAGATGGTGATAAATTTGTTTCTCGTAGTAAGAAATATGTGTTCTTGGGGTACCCTTACGTAAGAAGGGTTGGAGAGTTTATGATCTTGAATTAGGCAAAATTACTACATCTCGGGATGTGATCTTTGCGAAGATGTGTTTCCTTTCGCTAAAACAGAGTTTAAAAGTTCAGATCAGATTTTGTCTCCTTCCAAGACTGATTTTGCACCTCGGGTTACTCCTTCGGCGATTCCTCCCGATGAGTTAGCACAACCACTTCCTTTGATTGTGGTGACTTCATCTTCTTCTGAGACTGATTTTGCACATCGGGTTACTCCTTCGGTGGTTCCTCCCGATGAGCGAGCACCGCCACTTCCTTTGACTGTGGTGTCTGCATCTTCTTCTGAGACTGGTTTAGCACCTCGGGATACTCCACTTGCCAATGAGCTGGAACCGCCACCTGCTTCAGTTGAACAACCTGCAAATGACCTCGCTCCAGCCATGGTTAAGAGTTTCGACATTGTTTCTCCTGAACCGGCATCGTCGACAGCTCAGGCTTCCTCTCCAGAAAAGGTGGTTGCCGCTCCTTTACCTCCGGTTCAAGAGCTTGGTCGTTGTTTTCGTACTCGCCAACTACCTGCACGACTTAATGATTATGTCCTGAATACTGTTGATGCTAAGTCACTGTCTTGGAGTCCGAGGATACTCTCTACCCTTTACACGCTTACCTATCATGTGAGCGATTTTCGATATCTCATTATGCTTTTCTCCATGCTTTAACGGCTAATTTTTCCCCCCGACATTATTCATAAGCGATTTTAGATGAGATATTTCGTGATGCTATGAGATTTGAGATTGATGCATTGGAAAAAGTCAAACTTGGATAATCGAAGATCTTCCTCCCGGTAAGAAATCTATTGGCTGTAAATGGGTGTACACGACTAAATATAAATATGATAGTACTATCGAGTGTTACAAGGCTAGATTGGTTGCTTTGGGTAATAGTCAGATCGAAGGTTTGGATTATTCAGAAACTTTTGCACATGTTGTTAAAATGAATACACTTCATATTGTGCTTGAAGTTTCTGCTGCAAAGAATTGAGAAGTTCACCAAATGGATTTCCATAATGAGGAAGTTTTTATGAAGCTTCCTCCTGGGTTTCGTATTGATGATCCGTCGAAAGTTTGTTGTTTACATAAGTCTTTTTATGGGCTTAAACAATCTCCTCGATGTTGGTTTGCCAAACTCACGAGTGCTTTGCGTAGCTACGGTTCCTCGCAACATGTCTCCGACTATTCTCTATTTATATTTCGCCAAGGTACGACTCAACTCACTGTTCTTGTATATGTGGATGATCTGGTGACTACTGGTAGTTCTCTTGAGTTGATTACGACTTTCAAGAAGTATCTTAGTTCATGCTTTCGCATGAAAGATCTTGGTCTTCTCAAATATTTTTTGGGCATCGAGGTAGCTCGGAGTCCTTTGGGCATCTATCTATGCTAACGGAAGTATGATTTTGACATCATCTCTGAGGTTGGTTTGCTTGGTGCCAAACCGGTGGCATTTCCTCTTGATCAGAACCATCGGCTTGCCCTTGCCGATGGTGAGGATTTTCCTGAGCCCGTGCATTGTCGGAGATTAGTTGGACGCTTAATATACTTGGTTGTGACTCGTCCTGACCTCTCGTATGTTATTCATGTTCTCACTTAGTTTATGCAGAAACCAAAAACTGAACATTGGGAGGCGACACTCCGAGTTGTTAGATTTTTGAAAGGGAATCCTGGTCAAGGAATATTGTTGAGAGCAGATTCACCTCTTCAGCTCACGTCATGGTGTGATTCATATTGGTCAGGATGCCCACTCACGCGTCGATCTCTTACGGGTTACTTTATAAAACTTGGTGACTCCCCTATCTCTTGGAAAACAAAGAAGCAAGATACAATATCTTGTTCTTCTGGTGAAGCAGAGTACCGAGCGATGCAGTATACGACTCATGAGCTTAAGTGGATCAAAGGTATTCTTCACTTTCTTGGTATCGAACACTCAACACTGATTAGTTTGTATTGTGATAATCAGGTCGCGATCCATATAGCTTATAATCCGGTGTTTCACGGGCGAACGAAACATATTGAGAATGATTGTCATTTTGTACAAGATGTTATTCAAGATGGTCTTATTGCTACGAGAGATGTGTCTACGAAGACACAATTGGCCGACATCATGACTAAGACACTTGGCCGAACGGAGTTTATAGGTTTCAAGTCCAATATGGGCATTTGGAACCTTCATGCTCCATCTTGAGGGGGGGTGTTCAACTATATAAATGTGTATTATGTATATTATATGTTACATGGGTAATCAAGTCTTTTATTTAGTATGTACTTAGGTCAAATAAACTTGTACTTAAACGTAGCCTTTGAGCTTAATGAACATACACAGAAACTTGTATACTTCTTGAGTTTCTCACATGTTTTAATTTAGAAAATTAGATTTAGTAAATTATCTATATAAAGGGGTTAGTGGGAGTTGGATTTCACAAATTTGATTGATTTTAAAACTTGAAAAGTTTATTAAATCTGTAAAGAGTTTTGTTAAATTTGCAGAGAGTTTTGTGTATTACAAAAATCAATCAAAATTTTTTAGTTATAAGACCATGAATAACGCGGTATGCTGCCGTCGATTCTTAGCTAATTTTTGTTTTAAAAAAAAAGAAATTGTTAAGAGTCGGTTGTTCAGACTCTATAATAAGAGTCGACTCTTATCACTTCTCTATTTGTCTCTCTCTCTTCTCTCTCTCTCTCTCTCTCTCCCTTTCTCTCTCTCTCCCTCTTTTTTCAATTTTATTATTTTAATAATATATAAGAACCTTTAAGAGGTTCTTAAGCATTGCATATGTTCTAAGAATTTTAAGAATCCAAAGTGTATATGGAATATTTTGAAAGTTGTGTTTAATGAGTTAATTTGTTGAGAATCCACGATCCAATAACACTAGATTTTAATTGAATCATAAAATCAACGAAAACCAAACTTTTTAAATAACCATAGATTTTGAGTAGACACTTAAAATCATCAAACCAATAACAACATATTTTATCAAGAATGTTATAATACATAAACACATAACAACAGATTCTAAAATTTTTCACAATCTTCAAAAATACAACTACCAATAACCCCCTCTAAGTCTACTTAACCTATTAATTCTTCTAAAAGTCTAATATTTTTTTTTAAACATCTTATGTTCTCACTTTCATCAAATTCATCATGGCGTTTTTAATTTTTGGTTTCAATTCTTTGGGATTTATTTTCAATATCTCTCAGACGATTGAACCTTATGATTGGATATAACCTAACAATTGGCATGATGCCGATGTATATGATACGAAGATTCATTGAAAGAAAGTCTAATGTCATATGGAGATCGACCAAATATCTTGTGAGAAAATATGTGGAGATCGATCAAATATTAATAGATATGTTCATATCTTATTTCAAAAGTTTTATTTTTATATAGCAATGTATTATTTACATTTATGTTTATCTAATATATAAAATTAGATTTATTAAGACCTTGATTGTTTATGGTTTTTAGAATGGGTTTTGGTTTTTGATTTTTTTTAAAACCACATTTTTATCATGTAAAAAGTAGATTTCCTAAATAATGGAGAAACTAGTTTTTGGAGAGACTTTGTTCTTTGTACACAAAAACACTAAAAACCAAAAATCTTTGATTTTTCACCTATAATTGTTCTTTGTACACAAAAATCAAAAACCAAACAAATTATCAATCAAGATTTATGAAAAACAAAAATTTACACCAAAATCAAAAACAAAAAACTCAAAAATCAAAATCCAAAAACCAGAATCCTAAATCCAAAAGTCATTTTAAAAATTGCAAACATTTGGGGCATAACTGTTTATCTATATAAATCGATGCACTTTTTAGTTTAATTCGTATGAGAGTCTAATATTAATATTCTCAAACATTTTGACCTCGAATGTTTGGAGATTCTGGTTTTTGGTTTGTAGACAAAAACTCACGTAATTAGAACAAAAAGAGATTCTCTAAATTTTAGGTAACTAAAAAACTAAAATCTTGATTGGTAAATTAAAACAAAAAAGTTTTCCTTAATTTTATAAAATTCAATGTTTTAAAATCTTGATCGGTGATTAAATGAGATTTTGGGAAACAAAATCTAGAAACGTATTTTAAAATCTCTAAAACAATCAAGGTCTTTGTTTCTTAGTTCTTTTTTGTCATTCCATTAAAGGCTAATGGTAAATAATTCCTCTCACGAGATGCAAGTGCATAATTCTTTTAAAATAAAACTTGGAACCTCTCCATGAAACAATTATTGAAAACGTGGTATAAAGTTCATGAAAAGCAAGTTTGCTTCACGTTTTTATTAATCATTCCAAAAGGAAAATACAGTAGTTGTCATTATAGACTTGATTGATTATTTGATAACTTAAAGCTAGGTTGCTTTTGTTCTTCACTTGCAACTGGGAAGAGGTGCACCACACAAACACTTGTTGTGAAAATATGCATAAGAATCAAATCTTTGAAGATCCCCTCCTTTAGGGATGCGTCCACACAGTCTATTATAGCTAACATTGAAAGACTGTAAAGAAAGTTCCGTCCATTGAACCGGAATATTCCCTGTGATGCCATTGTGGTTCAGGTCGAGTTGGTTAACTGTCTTAGCGATCTTAACATTGGTGATATCAAACTGAAGCATGTTTCTTGATAAATCAATGGTCCATGTCGTTTTTTTGGTACCAAACAACATCGAAGCGTCGCCTTCGAGCTTGTTCCTAGAGAAATCAATCCGGTAAAAGTCGAGGTTGCCTAGTGATTTTGGTATCGAACCAGAGAGTAGATTGTGTGATAGTAAAAGGTAAGGAACTTCTCCAATAAACGACCCGAATGAATTCGGTATCGAACCTAATTGGAAGTTTTAAAAGTTGACGTTAGGAAAATAACATATGTATCAATGACTCATAAAGACAAAGATAGTGTAGAGAAAGATCCCACATCAGTACTTCTAACGTAAAACCAATTAGCAATGAGTGGATTGATCCATGGTATCTATAAACTTATCAATTATTTTCATATTTTTCGTTGTGGGATCTTTAGAGTTTGTTTTATTTACCTGTAAGCTTGTTCCTACTAAGATCAAGATACCCGAGTTTAGGTAATAAATTGAGAGAAGTAGGTATGGAACCAGAGAGACCATTGAAGGATAAGTCAATGTACTCCAGCTTCTTGAGCTGACTCAAAAACTCAGGAACCGAACCGGTCAGTTTGTTCCAGCTAAGTCTGAGAAAACGGAGATCTTTAAGCTTGGCAATGGTTGGTTGGATTGGACCGGTGAGGTTAGTGAGTTTACGGAAGATGAGGGTTTGAAGAAACGGTAAGTCACCGACTTCTGGTGGGATCTGGCCGGAGATCTCGTCGTCTGATATGTCTAGAGATGTGACACGGTGGTTAATAGAGGCGTCGCCGCACTCGATGGCGTACCATGAGCAACAATCGGTTTTAGGGTCCCACGCGATGATAGAGTAAGGGTTGTTTAGGGATTGCTTGATCTTGAGGAGAGCTTTTTTGTCATCTTTGTGGCAAAGATCTTTAGATACAGAAGTCGTGAGGAGGAGACTGAACAAGAACAAGATCAGTGTTGTTGTCTTATCCATGATGATGTTTGTGTTTGTGTTTTGAGTCTTTAAGTGGAAACTCTGATGATATGGTTTTATAGTAAGTTTTGCTGACTAGACCACGTGTTAAGCATGGTCGGTGGAAACATTTAAAGATAATGAAATAAAACTGTTTGTCTTTTACTTTTTTGTTCTCTTTTCAATCTCATGAACGCACGCAATGCATGTGTACGTGAACTGATGGTTCAATTTCCGGTCGGGTACAATCAATTGGGTTGCTAAACCGGAAGAGTTATATTTATGAGTTAAGGAAGTTACTGGGCCTTCAGATTAGTGAACCCCAAAAGAAGAGTTACACAAGATAGTCGTTCATCACATAGGAATCGAGTTGGAGTTAGAGCATCTCCATCGCCGGTACTTTCTCGGCAGAGTTCTTAGATAAGTTTTTTTAATTTTTATTTTTATTTTTTTTCAGCTAATAAAAAAAATAAAAAAATAAAAAACACTCAATCGCAGACCGCCACATGTCACTGAGACCCGCATAAAGTGAAGAAATTCTCTATGAATCGATCCTTAAATAAGACGTACAAGGATCTACTTTTTAAACAATCGCGGGACCCACCTATTTTTTAAACATTTTTTTGCTCGAAACTAACGCTAAGAACCCGTCATATTTGACCGTTGTAGGTGGTCTTAGACCAAAATTATTACAAGTCTCTTAGCAAGGTTATAAAAGCAAAAAAATATTAAAATAAAGAAAAAGAGAGAGAGAAATTAAGAGTTTGATTAAATCTCTTATTTAAGAGTCAACTCTTACGCTCTCTCTATCTCTCTCTTCATCTCTCTCTCTTTTTTTAATTTTATTAATTTAATAATGTTAAGAACTTCAAATGGGGTTCTCCCCATTGCTTATGCTCTTAGGCGTTGGCGTTGTGTTCTATTTTGTGGTTATTGATGGGCTTTCTCAAGCCTTGCCCAAGGCTTTATTTAGTTTGATATTGTTCGTTTTGGATCTAAATAGAGAAAAGTTCGTACGGATTTAGTTCTGAGTGTTAATTTCTTTAATGATTTCTATTATTGAAATCTATCCTAAGATCATTTCTAGATTTAGATTAATTAAACCTACTAACTTTCTTAGAGAAGGAGAAAGGTACTAACCTTGATCCATTGAAGGTTATGTGGTTTAACTTCTTCTCCTTTAGACCTTTCTCCTTAGTGATTCTTTGATGGATAAGAATCCAAATCCTTTATCTCCTTTATGATCCTTTTATTATGTGGTGGTTTTAGAGAGTTTTTTATGTATGTTTATAAGAGAAGACATCATCCTTATTAATACTAATCGAAGGGGTGTCATGAACAAACACAACCCTTCACTCATAACCACCACATTTAATTACATACATATATACACTATATCTTTATGGTAGTATAGTGGAACTAGCATATTTCTTTACTACTACCCTTTATATAATATATACATGTATATAATCATAGGAGGAAGGTCATTCATAAATTAAGGCAAGGGAGGGGGTATATCAATGCACCCGAATTCTAACTTCTTTAATCGAAATTGATCCATCACGGTGTCGTCTTTAATATTAGAATTCATAACTTTAGTATGAACTTGATCTTTACAATTAAACCCTTAGACACATAGGTCACATAAGAATAGAAAATATTCTTACATTCTCCCACTTGACCTTTGTGTCGATCTTAATGGTTTAATAACTATAATGCGCACGTTTATATCAAGTTCATCTTACTTTTACATAAAGCAAGAATTGATCGAATCATGGCGGTTGCACATCATTATGTGATATGGTCCCTTCCATGTATCACACATCAATTCCAACTTTATAAAGTGTAAACTTTATATGAGAAGGATCTTAATTCTCAAACATTAATCGTATGTTATCTTTGAACCTTAAGTGTATACACATACATTAATGATAACATACTCAGTAAGCAAAAACATACGTTAAGTTAACTCATAGTGTCAAATACATAATGAGCATATCCCATTCAGGATAGCAAGGCTTTATCTATAATACCCATACGTTCTACATGGCCATTGAACGCCTTGGGTGGTAAACCTTTAGTTAGCGGATCCGCTACCATCATATCCGTCCTGATATGCTCAAACGATACTCTATGTTTCTGCACTTCTTCTTTAACAGACAAATACTTTAACTCCATGTGCTTAGCACCTTTCGAGTACTTGTCATTCTTTGAAAAGAAGACTGCTGCGGAATTGTCACAATAAATTCTCAGCGGCTTCTTTATACTGTCGACAATATGAAGCCTTGAGATAAAGTTCCGCAGCCACAATGCGTGAACCGTGGCCTCAAAGCATGCCACGAATTCGGCATCCATAGTGAAAGTAGCAATGACAGACTGCTTTCCACTCTTCCATGATACTACTCCCCCACTTAATAGGAACAAATAGCCAAACGTTGATTTTCTACTATCAACGCATCCGGCATAGTCTGAATCTGAATATTCGATGATCTCAAGATGATCAGATCTCCTATATGTAAGCTTGTGATCTTTGGTGCCTTGCAAGTATCTGAGAACCTTCTTTGCAGCTTTCCAGTGGTTCATTTCGGGATTACTTTGATATCGACCCAACATTCCAACAGCAAAGCTGAT
>OVAN01006719.1:0-20791 GCA_900406275.1 Anastatica hierochuntica | reverse complement strand
TATATATATATATATATATATATATATATATATGTGTGTGTGTGTGTGTTTAACTTATTAAGCATTTCATAATATTAACAATTTAAGAAGTTCTTGTAAAACACTATAGAAATGAAAGTTATAAGTACTTATAAAAAGACCTTATAAATCATTCGAGTTTAAACATGTTTAGATAAGTGATTTATAAGATATTATAAAATCACTTATATATGCTTGACTTAGTAAGCACTTTATAAATATCTTTATAAACCCCTAAAGAACAAGAGTAAAAGATCCTTGTTTATTTGGAGAAGGAGTTTGGTGGAAAAAAAAGGAGAAAGAGTTTTTTCTCAATCTTTTTTGTTAAGGATACTAATAATTTCTTTTTCTCTGTTTGTAATTAAAATAATTGTTAGACTCTCGCTTTTTCGAAGAAGACAAAGAGACAGACATTTGCTTTTCTGTGAGTAAGTTTTCTCTTTGAGAAATTTTCGTTTCTTACAAATCTCTCATTGTGTACATTTGGTTTCAGATTGTGGAGATTTTGTTGTAAATTTTGATCTTTTTCATAAAGCTTAGAAAGTTTCCTGCAGTGTTTTACACTTAGAAAATCGTCGACTAGGGTTTTTTCAAAATCTGTGAAACTTTTGAAGTTTCGAGAATTCTAATTGCAGAGAGCCCAAGGATTGATTCTTCACTTCTTCTTCCTCTGTTCTTACCGTTCACCATTGTTTGTATGACACTTATCCCATGAAACGAAATAGGTGTTTTTGGGTCACTTCCACTATATTTTGTGTGCATGTTCTATTATGTGGGTCTGTGTTTTTAGGGTGGTTTCTCGTTAGTAGTGAAGAAAAACTAGTGGCTTCTGTGGGTCTGTTTCTAGGGTCTTTGCATGTTAAAGGTTTTATTCACACTTCGCCCAAATCGATTTTGACTTCCATAAGTGAGTAGATTTTCTGCTCTTATTCACACTTTTGTTTGTTTCATAAGTTGCACAAATCGATTTCGACCCGAGATGATCCCACATTGTCGCTATAAACATTTACAATCTCAGAAATGATATGAAAGTTTTTTGTTTTATGATTTCAATTTAGATAAAAGGTGGATTTTGCTTACAAGAATCTGTTATAAGAAATCGCTCAGAAAGAAAATTCACTTCTATCGGCTTATACAACTGCTTCTTTTGGACCGTCCCATATGCCTACTTTTATGTAAATCGATGAGTTTGCAGGGCTGTCTTTAAAGGAGAAGAAGCAAAGACTAAAAATTTGATTGAATTGAGTGTGGCTAAAGTAGATTTCATGAGTATCAAATACGGTATGAATTTATCTTTTGATCTCTCTTTGGTCAATGAATATTTTCTAGGACTAAAAGTCAAGTGAGGCAGATTGTATGAACTAGATATTTTGTCTGTTATGTGCAAGACACCCGAACCAGACCTCATCGTCTTCAACAGCTTTGGCTTCATTAGCACCGGTGAACCAGACCTCATCGTCTTCAACAACATTGCCTTCATTAGCACTGGTGAATCCCGAGGTTATTAGTTTAAACTCATGATCATGATTATGTGGCTTTCTATGTTATTTAAATTGAAACTTAGCTTTGTGTCTTGTTATCTAGGGTGTTGATATTGCTTACAAGAATCTGTTACAAGAAATCGCTCAGAAAGAAAACTCACTTCTACCGATTTATACAACTGCTTCTTTTAGACCGTCTCATATGCCTACTTTTATGTCAAGCATTGCGTTTGCGGGGACTGTCTTTAAAGGAGAAGAAGCAAAGACTAAAAAAATTGGCTGAATTGAGTGCGGCTAAAGTAGCTTTCATGAGTATCAAAGACGGGATGCATTTAATCTTTTGATCTCTCTTTGGTAAATGCATATTTTCTAGGATTAAAAGTCAAGTGAGACAAATTGTATGAACTAGATATTCTGTTATGTGCAGGACACCCGAATCAGCCAATGATGGGAAGATCGAAGGATCCAAGAGTTAGAGGAAGGTAAACCAGTAGAATTAGTCAGTCTACCTGAAAAGAGTTAGGCAAATTTATAATATTTCTACTACTTTTGCAGGTCTTGTTAATGGTATTAAAGATTGTTAGAGTCTAGTATGCATTTAATCTTTTGATCTTTCTTTGGCCAATGCATATTTTCTAGGATTAAAAGTCAAATGAGACAGATTGTATGAACTAGATATTATGTTATGTGCAGGACACCCGAACCAGTCAATGATGCAAAGATCAAAGCGTCCAAGAGTCAGAGGAAGGTAAACCAATAGAATTAGTCAGTCTACCTGAAAAGAGTTAGGCAAATTTATAATATTTCTTCTACTGCTGCAGGTCTTGTAAACGGTATTAAAGATTGTCAGAGTCTATCCGAACATTATGAAATCCTTTGAAGCTCTGTAGCATACAGATATTACCCCGTGACATGTTAAACCATGTGAACTTGTTTCCTATTTAGTAGGCATAAAGTTTTCGTATTTTTCTTTCGGTTTCTACTTATGTAATCAAACTACTAGAAGATTATGTTGGTTTTTTGTATTTTTTAGTATTTTGGAAAGTTTCATAAAGTCCCTATACCTACCACCTTTGTTCAGGTCTTGTGTTAAGCTCGCGTCTCGCGATCCTTTCCAAAAAATTGGATGATTAGGATTATGGCCAAGAAAATCATAATCCAGACTGTTACTGAAGCGTTAGCTAAACTGACATTTGGAAATGAAGAATTCGGTTAAGGATAAACCGTGTATCCAAACCTTTAAGAGGAACTGAGTTAAACATGTTTAAACAGTTATAATTACTTATAAAAAGACCATATAAATCATTAGAATTTAAACATGTTTAGATAAGTGATTTATAAGACATTATAAAATCACTTATATATGTTTGATTTACTAAGCATTTTATAAAAATCGTTATAAGCCCTTATATATAAGAATAGTAAACGATTATGTTGGTTGTTCGTATTTTCTAGTATTTTGGAAAGTTCCATAAAGTCCCTATACGTACCACCTTTGTTCGTTCTTGTAAAAAACTATAGAAAAGACAATTATAAGTACTTATAAAAAGACCATATGAATCATTAGAGTTTAAAAATGTTTAGATAAGTGATTTATAAGTCATTATAAAATCACTTATATATGCTTGACTTAGTATTTTATAAATATCTTTATAAACCCCTATAAAATAACAGTAAAAGATCCTTGTTTGTCTATAAATTAACACCTTATAAAAATATAGTAAAAGATCCATATTTACTAACAAGTTGAGACCTTATAAAAATCTTTATAAACTCTTATAAACAAGGCCAAGTTTATGAAGCAATTAACAGAGTAATAAACATTTATAAGTACAAGGACACAAACCATTGATTGAAACAAAGACCTTAACATTTGTCATTAATTAAAGGAAGTCTTAAAAACTGCACAGAAGATGAAAATATAACAAAAGCCACATCTTCTTTTGCGCGATTCATAATCATTGCTGCCAAAAAAACATCAGTCCAACTCTAATAAGACCCCTGAAATATAAAAATAATACATTATATAAAATAATAAAAGATACTACAATGCAATATATAACTTTAAATAAATTAGCAGTATACCTTATGTCTTTAACTCTGCAAAAATGTCTGTCGTTAACTTCTTTCTTATATCATCTACATACTGATCACGAAGTTTGGTCATGTCTTGGATTCGCATTGAATGGCATTTGATGGCTTTCAATGTATAAATTATATAATCTTCCAACTTTGTAACTTGTAAAGAAAAATAACAAAATTAATTTCATAAAAACACAAGACCTATATGAATCATAAGTTAAATTCCAACAACTTTGTATCCCTTTATAATTAATTATAAACAGCAAGAATAATAATAATAATTGAATATTTACATGTGGTAATGAAGATTCAACTACAATTTTGAATAGGACAATCTCAACAGTCATCATTTAGTAGTTTCAGAGCAATATATGGACAAACTCTGGCATAAGAAATTGCGTATGGTGTAACATTTCCATTGTCCACTTTTTCTTCAGCAAAGTTAATGATTGAAATGGTCTTCTTCTCGAAGTTAAAGATAAGTGCAATCCAACACTTATTTTCAACAAGAGGAGCATAGATCATATCCACCTTACTCTTCTTAATTGACGCAGTGATGACATTGTTTATGTCAAACACTTGTTCATTTTCCAAAAACTCAAAAAATATTTCATCAATTGATTTAAGGAAATCAATGCCAAGAATAACAACATTCTTGTTCAAAAACAACTCTGGCATTTGTTTTTGACGAGATATAAGTAGTTGTATGCCAACTTCCATTTGCTGTAAGACAATACAAAAGTTTTTACAAACCTTTATAAAATCAATGTTAATTACAACGTATATGCCAATACGTTTTATAAAGGCTTATAAAAGTAAATTTTAACATATAAAATAAAGAACTTTAGAAACTTACTGAATCTAATAGCTTTTTCCTAGGCATCTCCAGATTATTAAACCACTTGCTATCCACATTGAAGTTGACAATTGCAATTTGCCTGCAAAAAAAAGTTACGGATAAAATACAGGAATCTAAGAACATCTAAAAATTTGACAAAATATGTAACTTTATGAAAATAATTACTTGTTCTTAGTCATTGATTTCTTCCATGCTAACAAATTATTTGCACGCTCTAAATTAATTGGTGCAAAAGAATGACAAATTGGATATCGTTTTCTTGCTCCAGTAAGAGGAGGATGAGTATGTATTGAATGGACATGACCTCGCTGACTTCTATGAGGTTCTTTCTGCATTTTTGACAAGGTTTCTTCAAAAGCTTCATGGTGTACAACTCTTTTTCTTTTTCTCATTGAACTTCCAGGTTGTGATTGTTCACAGACAAACTGAAATCCAAAAAATTTAAAAATCTATTTGTTTTAGCTAACTGAAAATCGTAATAAAAATACAAGATCACCTTCTCATTTGGAGTCAGACTAACTTCCTTTTTAGCGGATTCAAGAATATTTTTTGGATTTCCACCAACTTCGCTACTGGAAGGGGTATAAAGATTGAAATTTGGAGTACATGTTTGTTGCGTTAATGGTGGGCTTTATGCAAAGTTTTTAACACAAATCAGTTTTAATTTTTATATAAAATACAAGTTTTATAAACATTTATAAAAATATTTTACCTGATCTTTCCTTGATCATCATCTTATGTCTCTTCATCTTCATCAAGATGTTGAGTGTTCTCATCATCTCCTCCATAGCTAGGATCAGTATTCCCCTGTCGAGGTGTATCTTCTAAATTTGTATCTCCAAAATCAAATGTATTACCTCCATCATTTTTTTCAGGATCATTACCTAATCCTCCACCATCAACAAAATCATCCTTGCCGTCCTTTTTTAAAAAAATAGATCATAACAAAGTATAGTAGTTAATTTTTTATCTGTTTACAAAAAAAGGAATATAGTTCTGAAACACATAGCTCAGGGATTGGACTGCGAATTGATTTTTTGTTGCAATCATAATCTAAAACTGATTGAATTTTCTCAACCCTTTTTTCAAATCTTCAACAATTAAAAGAAGCTTATCTAGCTTTTAACTATCAGACATAGAAGGTGAATTTTTTTCACTGCGAATATTGCCGATTTCTTCAGAAACAATGAAAACATCAACAAGACCTTGTACCTAATCTGGTCTCCTGATGTGATAATCTTGACGTACAAACTGAATTATTGATTCAAATTCCGCATCTGACTCTGAAAATGGCGAAACCAAATCTTTGAATTCATCAGGATCTCCAACAATTGGTTACACATGAATCTATAATAAAACAAGAAAAAATGAAATTGTATACAATTCCAGCTTCTCACATAGTCTTATAAACTATTATAAAACTTTTACAAATTCATATAAAAATAACTAAACTCACATTTTCTAGCTTCTCAACCGATGAAATTTCAGACATATGTGGGACACGAGTTGAAGTCCATTGCGTACAAAATTGATCAGTTGAAGTGCTTGTCTCATACTTTACACCAAATCGACTGCCTAACTGAGGAACAACAATCAGCGTCCACATATTGAAAGCATGCACAAATCCATTAACCTCATACTTTCGTTTTGCAAAAGTTGAAGCATTAAAACTTTGGATGCTTCTTAACAACAGATCACACCAAAATTTACCCCATAATTTCCTTGAGTAAACTTCAAAGTGTCGAAATAACTGTAATCTACTACGAGGGATTAAATTATTTGGATTAGCAGCAAGAATAATCCCCTCAACAATAATAGCTGCTCCTAATGACACTCTTTCAAACTCAGGCATACTTCAACCTTGCTTTTCCAAAATACATACTAAATCATTAACATTATATTTGTCCTTCTTCCCTAACATCCAAAAAAACGGTTTCCCACGAGGCAACCCAGGAGGCTGCGAAAGATCTTATTCGTTTTTCTCACATTTAAGACCAGAAGACATATAAAACTCTCGCAAAGAGAACCTAACAGGTTGATCACCAAATGAAAACCAGAGGACATCACCGTCTATAAGAATCCTCCTATGCATCATGAAGTGAAATAATTTCTCAGAAAAAATCCCCTTGTTTCGTGCAAGCTTCACAATGGGGTTCAGAAAAGAATTCTCAATTTTCTGAAAAAGCTTGTCACCAAGAAGCGATTCTACTTTTTGAACTAATCTCAAGTCTGAGAAATGGATGAAAAATTTCAATTTATCAGATTCAGTGCCCGGGTTGTATATCTTGTTAGGAAGTTTCAAAGTAGTGGCAAACTCGCTGATATCCATCTGAGAAAGGCACAAAATAAAATACATCATCAATTATAGGAGATGAAATATATTCATAATGCTTTATAAAAATCGTTTATCTGGAAAAAAATAAAAGATAAACGATAAAATCACATACATATTGAAAAACAATGTGAAGCATATAACATTTACAAGACTTTATAAAGAAATATGAAGATATATCTGAAACATAAAGTAATCATTCCCAAAATCAAGATAAACAAACAAATGATCTGTAGGGATCATAATGAAGCTTTGCAAATAACTTAAAAACTATAGAACAAATGAATGAATCTAAAAACCCTTAAATTTCTTAAAAGAACAGATGAGGCTATTCGATTACAGAGAATTCCGTCAAAAATCAAAAGCAACAAAACTAAGTTCTTACAGGAGATAAGCAAAGATCCGCGACTGTATAATATCGATCTAACTATCTCACAAGAGAAGAACGAAGAGTATCGGAGCTCGACAGAGAATATCGCGAAGAGGAGAAGAGTATCGCCATCAAAGATTGCGGAATATCGATCTCGCCGAAAATTTAGAGTATATTTCTTAAAAGATTAGAAAGGGCATTTTCGACTTTTGTGCAAATAGGAGGTGTATATTTGAGAACCATAAAAAGACAGGTGTAAATGTAAAATTTCTTTTCCTTTTAAGTGTATTTCTGTAAATTTTCCTTTATTATTCACACTTATTAAAAAAAATAAAAATAAAAAACAACCAAAAACTTTAAAAAAAAAAATTAAAAAACCTAAAAGAAAATAAAATTAAAAATAAAAATTTAACAATAAACTAAATTTGTATAATTAAAATTTCTAAAAATAATAAAAAAGTCAAAAAGTATATAAAAAAACATTCTAAAATTTAAATTAAAATATAAATACAATGTAAAAATAAAAATAAAAATTTTAGTTAAAAATAATAATTTTAAATTAAAAAACTCTAATACAAAAATTAAAATTTATTTCTAACTAACAAAAAAGGAAAAGGAAAAATAAAAACTAAAAAATTTTATGATAAAATAATAATTTTTACAATCAAGTTTTCAAAAATTTAAATCAAAATACATTAAACATAAAAAAGTTTGAAACAATAAAAATTATTATTTTAAAAAATCTAAAATTGAAAATAAAAATAATAATAAAATAAAAACAAAAATTTTATACTAAAAATAAAAATCATATAATAAAAATTTAAAATGGACATAAAATAAGAAGACATATTAAGATTAATAAAAATAAAAAAAATTTACTAAAAGTAATAAAATTTTATGAAAATATTAAAAATTTAAATTTCACAAATTAACACAGAGTTAGTTAAAATCGTATAAATTATTTCTAACGTTTTAAAGTGACTAAAGGAAATAAACTTTTTTATAGAATTTTTAAATTTAAATAAATCATAGAAAGTAAACATAAATTTTTGATGAAAAATATTAATAAATTGAAATATAAATATAAAGTAAGAAAAATATAAAATATGAAAAAACATAAAATATTAAAATTAATAAATAAATTTATTTTAGAAGTTATTATAGATTTATTTTAACTGTTATTTAATTCAGTAGTTTATCATACAAATCTGTAGCAAAGGAAACAAAATATAGAAAAAATCTAAAATAGTAAACAAATTTGTAACACAAATCTGTAGTGACGGAAAAAAAACTTTTATGTTATTTTAGTCAGCGATAATTTGTGGCATCATGATAAGAGAAACTTTTTAGTCAAAATATATGAATTTGTGGCTCAACTCTGTAGCAACATAAAATAAATATGTAGCCACTTGATGTTGGTCAAGTAATTAAATTTCTTTTAAAAAAAATATGTAGCCAAACTACAGACTTTTTAAGAGAAAACAAAGTCTATAGTGTCGTTTTTCTAAATTTTTTCGATCAAAAAACAAATCTGTCACAGAAAAATCTGAGGATCCAAAAAACAAATCTGTATATAGATTTATAAATTTTGGAGAAGTTAAAATTACTACAAATTTGTTTCCCAGATTTTTTTTCCACTTTCCAGCGAATTTCATTAATGACATTCTGTTTTTTAACAAGTTGCTGAAAGGATATTTTGGGATTAAAAACTCAAATAACTCTAATCTTTTTTGGTGTAATCCTCCTATATATTAAATTAAAGTACACTTAAGTGAAATTTTTTTTATGTGTCACTCATATAAGAGTTTTCAACATTAATCTTATAATTTAATTGATTGAAAGATTTGAATTTTTAATTTAATTTTGATTTACTAATTCATCTCTAAAATAAACAAATAACCATGAACTACTTTAACTAACTTGCCAAATATTCTTTTTAGACCATTTTCTTGATTTCGTGTGGGGGTTGCAACCACGGGGGGTTGTCTCAGCTAACTGTCAAACATTATACCATAAAAACTACATATTTAAATTTGCCAAACATTCTTTTCAAATCAACAATTCTTAACCTAATTGTCAAACATTAAATTATTCAATTTATATTAATTTCGATCTTACCATAATTATACATATAAAATAAACATGAAAAGTATACGTAAACCATATACCATAATTGTACATTTTCGTATACAAATTTATTGGTATTAATTTTTTTTATTGTAAATAAATATTTAAATTTTTTGACTATTGAAATTAAAAAAAAAAATATTTTCTTTGAATTGTATAAACTTTATAAAAGTTAGAGAAAAAAGAAAGTTACTGGAATTTCTTGTACCATTGAATCACTTAAAAGGACTATATTAATAATGGAAATTTTAATATTGTTGAATAGTTTAAGTGAACTATATTTTTAGAATATTAGTAGTCCCAAAATAATTTAAAATAATAGTCCTGAAATTTCTTATATCGTTGAATCATCTAAAAGGACTATATTAATAAAAAAGAATTTCTTATATTGTTGAATTAATAATTTAAATTCAATTTCAAAAAAGTAAAATAGTCATTTTTCAAATTTTCCTTAACGTCTATTAACAATAAAATTTAATTATGGAAATTTATAGATGAAAAAGGAAATATACACCTACAATGATAATTTTCTTTAATTTTGGACAAATAAATATGGAAAATAGATATTAATAAAGAAATCATTAAGGACATAATATTTAATTTTTATTTACTAATAAGACTATTTAGATATATAAATACGGGTGATTTTAACAAAAATGCATTTTTGATTTTCGGATCTACGTTTCAAATTAAAAAAATTATGTCTTCGTTATTTATTAATTTCGTCAATGACCTCAAATCATTTCTATGGAGTAATTGGAGCGTAAATGTGAAAGTACTTCGTGTTTGGCATCAATGTTCTTCATCTGGTGAAAGTCTCGAGACTATTTTAGCTGATCAAAAGGTATTATGAATTTTCGATATTTTTATATATAACTCTATTTTGATATGATTTGATATGTAGTTAGTTGTATCTAAATATATCTCATACATATTATAATTATAACATGTATTGGAAATTTGTAAGTTTATGTTTACATTTAATAAATGCTTAAAGCAATGCGAATTTTCATAGAAATTTCGGATAGTTTATATTTTTGTGTTTACTTATTAATATTTTTTATCTATATTATTAGTTATTAATAATACTAATTTTCATAAATTTTATTTTAGATTTCTAAAACACACACAACGGTCTCCTCAAAATACATACAAAAATTCATATTAGTTATAGTTGCTAATAACGATGGATTCAAGTGGAGGGATTTGACGTCATAGATGCAGACCTAAATAATCGAACAACTTCACATTAATTTAAAATATCTTTGAGAGAAGATACTTCAATTGTAGGAGGTCCAATCGAGAACAATAATTCATTTTTTAATTTTGTAGATTTTGATGAGCTCATTGATGTCACATATGATACATCAGAATATTTTGGTAAGTGGAACAAAATAATTCAATATTTGCTATAATATTTTTTCATAAATTAGTTTATTCATATTTATTTAAAATATTATTTCTGTATATAATGTTCGAATATTATGATATCTAACCTATTTTATCTTTCTAATCCATATGTAATTGGTTTAGTTACCAACATTAATCATTTGGAAACTAAAAAACCATATGTGTCCGGGTTGGTCATGAGACAACTTCAATTCAAAATTACAAACTATAAGTAAGTTTAAATTGTGATATAATTTTCTGATATTTGTCCATACTTTTAAAATTATATGATGATTTAATATTGTCAAGATACCTTTAATTGCTAATCTCTAATAGATGATATATTTTTGGTGATCATTTAAATTTTCAGAGATGTTATAATGCGTTGTATCTTGTTTGGTGATCAAACACAATAATTTTTTGATGCATATGTGAGGTACACCGTCGACTTTTCGGTGGTTTTCATTAGACTTGGTAGGATTTGTGATTTGAAAGGTAAAAAAACTCACTGACATTTTTATATAGTTAATAACTAATGTATTTAATAAAATTTTCATTTGCAGGTAAACATATAATAACCAATGGAATTTTTAAAGAGTTTCATATCATGTTAAATCCTATAATTCTTGAAGTTTATCATTATAAACAATGGTATTTAGAAACATGTTCAAATTTTAGATGATTTCTTAATATTTTTTATGAAATTTTTGTTAAATAGGACAAAAAAAACTTATGTATTTTGAATTTCAAGATCATAAATCAACAAGACAACAAAAGGTTAAAAAAATACAACGAAGACAATTAGATTGTTATTCATTTAGTTTATTAGTTATAGTTAGCATTTTCAACAAGCAACATTTTGTTACATTGGTTGTTTTTTAAAAGTATTCTGAATTTATTTAAACAAAATAATAAACCATAAATTATGTTTGAACGGGAAGGGTGATATTGCTTTAGATATCGTATATATTAAATCAAAGTACACTTAAGAGATTTTCGCTTACATATCGCTCATATGAGAGCTTTCAACATTTTTTTTGGTCTGAAAAGGATAAATTTTATTACTCTGCATTAACAGCAGAAATCAACAGTGAGCGTAGAGCTCTTTTGGCACAATCATCCGCCTTAACATTGTCCTTACGAGGTATATAAGAAAAAGAAACCAAATTGAGCATTGAGGCTATACAGCGTATATCCTCAATGATAATGAAAACCTCATTGATTTTGGCTTGACCCTTTAGTAGATTCATGAGAGATTGAGAGTCTGAGAAAATGTGTAACTCGTCTATTCCCAAAGCCACTGCCTTTTCTAAAGCCAGATGAATGGCTAGAGCTTCTGCAATCAGTGCCGATGCCACAGTGGTGCGAGTAGCCGATAACTCTATCTCAGCCCCATCCGTATTTGAACGGAAGATGCATCCGAGGCCACATGCCAATGAAGAAGCATTCCAAGCCGCATCCACAAAACAGATTATTCCCGAGAGATGTTCTGTATCTGGTGGCGGTTGTGTTGACATTCTCATTGGACGTGGCTGAAGTTCCTGAGCTGCTTGCCATTGGCGTGCGTCATTGACTGCCTTGGTGATGAGCTCCATGGTCGAGAATGCTTTGTCCATGAAGATGTGGTGGTTACGAGCCGTCCAAAGATTCCAGAGGATCCATGAATGGAGGGCTGCAACTCTGATTCCCGTAGGTGGTAGAGCTATTGTTCCCCTCATTGCCGTGAGAAACGAAAACAGAGTGGGAAGCTGAGTAAACGGAGGAATCGATAATGGAGCCATGGTCCAGACTTCTTGAGCAAAAGGACAAGTTAGCAGAACGTGGTCAACGGTCTCCTCTTGACCACATCGCTTACAGAGGAGGTTCTCCGCTATCCCTCTCTTACCTAGAGCACTGCCGACGGGAATAGCCTCTTTTAGTGACTTCCAGATGAAGGATCGTATCTTTGGCTACGTGTGGATCTTCCATACATCTTTGATCCAATTGAACTCGTCGGTTTGTGTCCTTTCTGTGGTACACAGAACAGAGTACCCTGACTTCACCGAGTATAAGCCATTTTTATTTGGCAGCCATGTCAATACATCCCTTCTGTTTGATAAGCCGAGGGGAATCTTGAGTATAATAGGTTCATACACAGGGAGATGTTGACGGATAGCTCCTAAGTTCCAGGTTTTTGAGTCTTGGTGAATCAGCTCTGACATGAGCAAGTCTTACATTTCCGCTGTTGGGGGTCCTGTGGGACGTATCTATTGAGTGGGATTTAACCAAGGGTCTTTCCACACCCGAATATCTTCTCCCGTCCCTACGATCCAACCAAGTCCATGTTCAAGAACCTCCCGACTAGCTATGATTCCTCTCCACCCATGTGATGGGTTAGAGGGTAGTTTGCATTCTCGGAAGGTTGTATTATTGCAATATTTTCCGCAGAGGATTAGTGCCATTAACGAGGAAGGCTTTTGGAGAATACGCCAACTCAACTTTGCAAGCAGCGCATCATTAAAAGCTTCGATGTCTCTGAAGCCCAAGCCACCCACGTGTTTTGGTTAAGTAAGCTTGTCCCAAGCTACCCAACTAATTTTCCTTTCATCCGGAGAATTGTCCCACCAAAATCGTGTGAGTATGGATTGGATTTGTTTGCACAAGGATACCGGTAGCTTGAAGCACGACATAGTATATGACGGGATGGAAGAGAGAACGGAGACTTTAGCAAGGTCTCCTTGCCCGCACTTGAAAGGAAACGGGTTGACCAACTGTGGGCACGCTGTCTAATGCGATCTACTAAAGCCGTGAAGATGTCACGCTTGTTCCAGCCAAATTTTTCAGGTAGTCCGAGGTACTTCCCATTCCCTCCTTCCTGATGAATGCCGAGGAGCTGTTTGACTTTTTCCTTACGGGCCAAAGATGTTTTAGCCGCAAAGGTAATGGAGGATTTCCTGTGATTGATTGTTTGACCCGAGGCAGCTTCATACTTAGCAATAATGCTCTTGAGAGTTAAAACGCTTGACTCGTCTGAGTTGCAGAAAAACATAGTGTCATCCGCAAACAGAAGATGGTTGACCGGAGGGCTTTATCGAGCGAAGCGAATGCCTTTGAGCTTGTCGTTCTCTTGGGCTTTCCGGCAAAGGCCGGACAAAACTTCGGTACATAGTATGAATAGGTATGGCGATAACGGGTCGCCTTGACGAAGACCTCTCGACGGTTTTATGATGCCTTGCGGTGAACCGTTAATCAAGAAAGAATATGAGACCGAAGTTACGCACTCCATGACCCATTTAATCCATATTACATGGAAACCGAGACGGTGAAGAACAGATTCAAGAAAGCTCCATTCGATTCTATCGTAGGCTTTACTCATGTCGGTTATCTCCACCACTGCACTGCGCACAGTAGCTTTCGAAAGCCGAAGAAAATGGAGAATTTTGTGCGTGATGAGAACGTTATTGGATATGGCTCTTTCCTTCACAAAAGCGGACTGATTCTCAGATATCATCTCCGGTAGAATGGGCTGGAGTCTTCCTGTAATTACCTTTGCAATGATCTTATAAGAAACATTACATAAGGCGATTGGCTTAAAGTCCCCAACTTTTCGCGGGCTCGATATTTTTGGGCTAGACGCACATGAGTTCGTTAGTCCCTTGAAGAAATCTCCCATTCGTAAAAAAGCTTGGACCGCAGCCACTACATCCGAGCCTATAATGTTTCAAAAATCTTGGAAGAAACCCGCCGAGAAACCATCGGGTCCTGGGGCTTTATCAACATGGATTGACCAAGTCACTGCTCTAATCTCCTCTGCCGACGAAAGACTTATTAGAGCCGTATTTTGCTCCAGTGAGATACTAGGAAGAAGAGCTTCTTGGACAATTCCAAAGTATAAATTTTCTGTCGAGGTGAATATGTCTCGGAAGTAGTCAACGATCACTTTTACCATCTCTGGCTCCTTGTAATGGGCGATGCCCTCACTATCTTCTAGAACCGTGAATCGGTTAATAGATCGTCTATTGCGAGTTGATGCGTGGAAAAAGCTCGTGTTCCTATCACCACTTTGGAGCCATTGAACTCTGCTTCTTTGTTTCCAGAAAAGCTCCTCATCTCTATAAGCTTTGCTAAGTTTATTTGTGAGCTCCGTGATTTGAGTAGAGTCGGCTACGGGAGCAGAGAGTGCTACTCCGAGCTTTGCTTGTTTCTGATCAGCAACGTGATATCTTACTGTCAATAGATGCTCTGCCTTCATTGGTCCATATCTCCTTAATGAGTTCACAGATATCCTCATTTTCACAGAGTCGATTATCAAAGCGGAACATACGTTTCCTTTTTGCTCTGGTCTCATCGAAGAAAGTAATGAGCGGACGATGGTCGGATCCTTCGAATCGAAGGTATTCGGAGGAGCCCGACAGGAATTGTTCGATCCACGCATTGTTTGAGAGAGCTCTATCCAATCTCACATGGACCAAATGATCATGCCTCATGCCCCGCCATGATAGGAAGTTTCCGGTGTGTTTCACGTTCCACAACCCATTTTAAGTGACAAAGCTCCGAAAATCCACGAAAGAGCCTTCATGGCGTTTCGTTCCACCTCTCTTCTCTGAATGGTCCAGGATATCGTTAAAGTCCCTTGTGAGTAACCAAGCTTCTTCACGGTCTGCTCCTAACCGAGAGAGCTCATTCCAAACTGCTAATCTATTCGCTTTGATTGGAGCCCCATAAACGAAGGTGATAAACAAAAGTCTGTTTCGGTAGCGAAACCGAGTGTCAATAAAGTTTAGCGAGGAAGATAAGATATCGAGATCTATGTCCGCTTTCCAAAATAAAGCTAAGCCACCACTTAGTCCCGAGGGGGAAAGTATAAAGCTATTTGAGTAATTCATCCAACTAAAAACTTTGTGTACGTAGTCATCCTGATTTTTTTGTCTCCATTAGAAACATTATGTCCGGGAAGAGTTTCAATCTCAATTCCCTTAGGTGTCGAACCGTCAAGGAGTTTCCAATACCTTGACAGTTCCAAGAGGTTGTAATCATTGAAAATGCGATGGTTTTTGGGAAACCATCAATCCCTTACACTTTGAAGGCATAGGAGCCTTAGACATGGAAGCCACGTGAGCTAAAGAGGTAGGATCCTCAAGATGAGGAATGTTTCTGAGGCTTTTGGAGAGTGATCTTTTAGCAGCTGGAGTCTTTTTCCTTGGAGATGCTTGAATATTTAGGGTGTTTCTCTTTTTTGACGTTGCGCCTGGTAGAAGACTAGAAGGCACCCGTTTCTTTGCTGGTTTTCGATTTGACACCTTCCTCTTTCCTTGAGCCCTTTTACCAGCTTGTTGATCTGGTTTAGATGATTGTCCCACCCTAAAGAGAACAGGTTTGGGTGGCAATAGTACCAGGAGGTTCTGGATTGTGGAGTTAGATCGGATTTCTACGCGTCTCCTTTTGCGACTTTCATAGTTAACTGCCTGAATGGGAGTTGTTATACTACGAGAGGAAGATGCACTTGTGACTTTTAAGCCCGATGAGAGTGTTTTCTCCAATTGGTTTGGCTGATCTGGGAGCTGAATTGATAACCTTTCTAAGATAGGTCCTCTCTGTTTTTCTGGTGCCAGAGTTAGCCTGTCCTGCATTGGTTTCTTCTGTCTCTCATTACTTGAGCCCTTCATTGGCAATGCCACTACCTCTCTTTCTTTAAGAGTTGGAGGTGAGGGAGTTAAATCCATTGGGGAAACAAGCTCCTTTGTCTTGGGCAAAGGGTTTGTAAGTCTGAGTTAGGGTATCCTCGCCTCTCCACGTTGATCAGCCCTAGTAGTGGGGTCTTTTTTTCGTTCTGTCTCCCTGTGATAGTGATGAGATACGGGCTCCACTCGGGAGTAACTTTGGTCCTCAGTACGAGGAAGGTGATTCCGTGGAGGTGGGTAGTCCTCGTGGCTAGATCTTCTCTCTCCTTCCTCTATGTTCTTTCCTTGCCTCGAAGAGCCGTATTCTGCACCGTAAGGAGAATATTGAAGATGGTGCGTATGGTAGTGATTATCTGCTGAGAAATCACGATGGGAAGGGGAGCGACTTCTTTTCCTAAGTTGACTTGAGGAATGAGAGTCTTGTTTTCGGGCCTCTCTGCAATCTGAGAACCTCTGTTTAAGCTGGTCGATTCGAGACAGAGTGTTTTGTTAACTTATCCCTAGCTGCTTGGTCTCTTGCGAGGAGTAAATGAGATTCTTTTGGCAATCTTTATCCTCGTGTTGGAGGGAGCCACAATGGAAGAAATGTTTTTCCAAGTGTTCGTATTCGAATTCTAGTGTGGCTTCCTCTCGCGTAGGGAAAGTAAAGAATCTCTTCATGATGAGCGGTTTGAGAGCATTGATTTGCACTTGCACACGACCCCTTTTGGCATCAAGGTCTAGAAACTTGCCAAGTTCCTGACCTATAACTTTGACAGTGTCCGGTTTGAAGTAGTGGAGAGGTAAATCGTGGATGGTAATCCAGAAGGGAATGTAGCACGAAAAGGCATCAGAGATAATTGGTTCCCATCTCTGAATTACAAGCATCCATTTTTTATAATGGAAGGGAGCTTTCCTCAGTACTGATAGGAGCTCCTCCTCTGTTTTGAATTTAAAACTAAACCTCTCTCTGCCCAGGTCTTTGCCCTCAATCCTTCCTCTTAGTCCCCACAGTTGGGGCATGAAGTTTACAACAGCTTTTGGTCTCTGGACCTCTGGATTCGTAACTCTGCCAATCAAATTGAGATTGTTCTCTTTGATCAAATCTTCGTTGTCAACATGGGGGAGCCTTGGAGGAGGATCCCTGGACCAGCGGTAGGATGATCTATAGTTCTTATCGCTCTCATCCCTTGAGTAGTAGTGAGACATCAGATCGAAAGCTTCACACAATCTTATTAGGGTAGCGTCTGGTGGAGATTTCTTAGTCGAGTCGTGAGGCTAATGGTATTGTTGCCCTACCTTGTCGACGAAGCAAAAGAAGAAGAGCAAACGTGGTCACAACTTAGTGAGAACACGGGGAAAAGGACTGCACGATGCAGTAAAGTGTCCACAATTAGGTGGAGATGCCTTCACTGACGAAGGAGGAGTACGTACAGTTGGTTTAGGAAGCAGGGCTGGAGATCCAGTGGAACCTTAGAGAAATCGTCATTAGGATGCCCTAGATGCGCCGCTCAACTGATAATGTCAAAATTAGCTTTCAGCATTAATGTTATAATTTGATTGCTTGAAAGATTTGGAATTTTGATTTATTTAATTCATATCTAAAAATAAACAAATAAACCATGAACCAATATAACTCACTTGTCAACCACTCTTCTTAAATCAACAATTCTTAACCCAATTACCAAAAATTATATTATTTAATTTATAATATTTTATTCATCTTAAAAATAGAGAATTAAATAATAAACCAATGTAACTCACTTACCAATCACTCTTTTCAAATCAAACAACTGAAAACTACTTTTGAAACATTATATTACTCGATTTCATTTTTCAATTATAATAACAATATTTCCAATATTGAGTAAACTAAAAAATCTTCTTTCACTTGTTCATTTTTTTCAATTTCTAATAATAATATTTTCATGTTTTTGATTCTTTTTAATAAAAAATAAATAATATAGGCGGCTTAAATAAATCGAAAATATAATACTAAATTTTAAAAGAATTTGGTCTAAAGATAATTAAAATAATGATGTTCAAATTAATACTATAAAAATCAAATCTTATTACTACATAAAACATTTCTTAAATTTTTTGACGAAGTATTAGGAACATTATATTTACGCTTTTATATTTACTTATTTTAAAGTTACGTATAAACAATTATATTTACACTCATAACTTTATCTTTATTTGAATTTACATATTCGCAATTATAAAAAAAATCTTAATTTTATTTAAATTACCAATCAAATAATAGTATTCTATAATTTATATATTTTTTTATAAACACTTTTTTGAATCATAAATTCAAAATATATTAACTTTCCATATAATTTGAAAAATTAAATTAAAAATTATCTTTTTGTTTATGCTAAAAGAAATATATTAAGAATTGATTGACTTTCCATATACATGTGGTACCGACTTTAACATTGATTTTTGTAGACAATTTTCCATATTCAGTTAGTAAATAATAATAATGAAAAACTTGTTAAAAACTAGATCATAACATATAATGTATAATCGTATTATAAAATATTTAAATTTAAAATAATCTTAGTTCATCTTTTTAAAAACGAAGACAATTTTAAATTAAAAAATATATTGCTACAGAAAAATTATCATTTAAAATGGTAAAATATATTACACATAGTTATTGTATAGACTTAATATGGTTTTCATAGTATAAACTTTTAATTCATCTTTCAATATAAATAATAAATTAAAATATTATATAGAAAGTTAAATATTACATAAAATAAATGTTCGAGGCATACATGGAAAGTAAAATATTATACGAATTGGATATTACTTGTATGCATTAAAAGATGAAAACTTGTATAAAAATTATATTTTTTTTACCAATTCTCTTTTAGTATACATTAATGTGTTTCAATATTCATAATTGGAAAAGAAAAAAATATTAAATCGTATTTATATTTAATAATCTTAAATATATGTAGAGAATATGATAATCTATTTTATTATATTAACACAAATCATAATCTAAATTTTAATAATTATACATGTTTTAATTCTATGTATCATGTTCACGTTAAACACGTTCAACTTTATATAATACGATACATATAAACTTAAAAGAATTTTTTAAAAAATGAAAATTATGATAAGATTTGACTATCAATTCTGTATTTTTGGTTTTTTATTTATGTTTTCTATACAAATTGATAACATTCTATAAATAAATTTTCTATTTTCCTCGTGATATTGAATTTTAACGTGTCTGAATTTTTTAATGCGCATAAATTATTTTTTATTGTTGCATTGGTTGAAGCGTTTTAGACCAAATAATATATAATAATATGAATTTTTATTTAACCACTTTTATTATCTAAAGATTGACTAATAAATACTCGGGTATTGAGTCACGTGGTTAATAAGGAGAAATCGAAAGATTGCTAAAGAAAACAGACATGTCTACATCAGAAGTTAGTGAGAATTGGATGTTGGAATCTGATGAAGATGATGTTGATATTTGCCTTGAACATTTGGTTAAGTTATTGGAGGAGGAGAAAGAGAAAGCGATGAAGTTGCACATGAAGAAAAGAAGAAGAAAGTAGAGAGAGAAGGTAGAAGGAAAGCAGAGGAAAATGACAAATTATTTGAACAAAGATATAATGAATTATTATTTGAGTCTATTGAATAAAATTTTACTTTTTCTATATGGTATTCTTAATTCATTTTCTAATTGAAAAAATAAATTGTTGACTACAATAATTATTCTTAAACAATTATGAAAACTTGTATTGAGTCTAATGATGTTTGAAAAAAGATGTGTAGAAAAGATTTAATCTTCAGATTTTGAATGTTGTAGTGGAAGTGATACTAATTACGTAGTGCTGCAATAAAATATATATCAATTCTTATATAACCATTAAACAAAATAAGATAACTAAAACTTACTTACATAAATTTATGGTTTAATAAAATTTATGTATGGTATAGAAGAGATTAGGGATGGATTAAATAACTAGAACCGAGAAAATAAATTGTAAAGTAGGTATCGAATCTGAATGATAATCAACATTAATATCTAAATATATTATAAACTTATATTCTGAAAATCTAGCCAATATGAATACGAAACAAAACTCACGTGAATTTTTTTTACACTCACAAGGATACTCAAATAAAGTTAATTTTATCCTAAAATTTTCATGCTAGCATCTAATTATTTATGTCGGTTTAGAATTAGTCTAATTTTTGGGAAATTTGGTTAACTGACCAGTTGACCATCCAAAATTAAGTAAATAGCCATTGGCCCTTTTTTTCAACTGCTCATTTTTTAATGACGACTCTGTCCTTTTTTGTTGATAGACANATAGACATGTTGTAACAGATAGACGGTCTATTTACCGTTTAACATAATTTGCTCTTCTTTCAAGTTTTTTTTAGATCGCCCCTTCTCAAAATGTTTGTTCTATAATACTTTTACCATTACCAAACAAAATCGTGAATCTCAAT
>OVAN01006718.1:0-20793 GCA_900406275.1 Anastatica hierochuntica | reverse complement strand
TATATATATATATATATATATATATATATATATATATGTGTGTGTGTGTTTGTGTTTTAATTTGGTACGATATTTTTTTTTGTATTTACATTTATTTTATTGAAATCCTAAAAACTAAGCAAGAATATATTGCAGAATAAAATTTAACTAGATGACTGTCAGCGAATTCGCAGGTGTAAGTACTATTTTTAGAATTTTAACTATGGTTAAGATAATTTTTGGACAAGCCTTTCGTGCCACTAGAGAAAGTAAATATAAGAGCAAGACAAGCAATAAAGAAATGTAGTACTTTGTTGATAATGAAAGAACATGCAAGAATTACAACAAAAGGATCAAGAACCCTAGATCTATTTTAGCCGTCCAACCTTGAAAGGTTGTGTATATGTGTAGATTTTTGTAGATGTCGGCAAAAACCATATATATAGTAGATCATAGATGGAGTGCGACAAAAAAAAGTAGAACATAGATGGAGAGATGTAGATATCCCTTATATATCTTGTAGATTCGTGGAGTTAATGAGAATCTCAGATATAAAGAATATTTTCTTATATCCTTGTTCATTTTCTTTTTGTAGATATCCAGAGTAGATAAAGAAACTTTCTCCTTTTGAAGATAATGCTGCCATTGATTGTTGGCAGCTGGGGATGTCAATTTGAGTCATTTGCCGCGAGCTTGGTCTAAGTAGCTCTAGTGAGGAGCGAGTTTGAGCCTTAAAAATTGACCAAATTTTTGCAGTTCAAACGGGCATGTCGGCGCGGTTTGCGGATACTACAGCGGGTCAACCGCTACAGGTTTGCGGGATATAAATAGAACACAAAAAAAATTCTCTAAAATCTCCCAATTTCTCTGGAAAATAAACTCTGAATAATGCTCAGGGGAATACCTACGAGACTCAAGTATTGATATCGTCTTCTTCCACTGGAGCTAGTAGAAATAAGACCGCAATAATTGTGAAAGCGAGGTTCTTGAAATATCTCTCTACATATTTTAGAAAATTCAATCTTTGTCACTTAAGAAAATGTTTCACAATAATTTTTTAACGGATCTTTATTTTGCTTTAAATGAGTCTTAGTAAATGTTGACTTGATTTTTAGATAGTGAATGTAAAAATGCATACAACGTTTTGGCATAAAATTTTTAGATTTTTATTTTTAGTAACTATTGCTTCAAATTTAGTTTTATTTAGACTCTAGATACATGATTCTACTCATTAAAAACCTTAAAAATGTGCAAAACAGCGATAACTACCAAACATATACTTAATTCCTTGTTGGAGAATATTTAGCTATAAAAGAAAATACACAAAATGCATATTATGAGTTTATTGGTAATTGACAAAACGGAACATCTTTAAAAAACTTAAAATTTCCATAGATCTATTGCACCTTTTCGGATCCGTGAACCGGCCCGCGTAGCCGCAAAACAATGTGGGGCGGGTATGGGCATGAAAAACCGTAACACCGTTTGCAACGGGTTGAACTGCATGGACAACAACAATACACAACTCCAGCGAATTGGACTATTTAGATGCGGATGGTATCAAATTGACATCTCTACAGTGGTAGTCGAGTTTCCCATATTTGATTTTTCTTTGGCGCTGTTCTCTGGTTGCTTGAGTAAGGTTTTCTAGCTCTGAAACCGAGGGGATTTATTTACCCCTAACAACTATAATGTCATCTATCTTACTAAAAGAAAACTACCATCTAAAAGTAATCTTTATATCATATGTTATTTATATTTTATGTCAATAGAATTTATATTTTTATTAAGGATAAAAGCGTCAAATCAATTATAATTAGCTAATTTAAGTTAACAAATCATAATATCTTTTTATATCTTTTATTTGATTATCATTATATATTTTATTTTTAATTACAACAAAATCTCATAATTTTTTTTCATTTTACATTTTAAACATTTAAATGTATAACATTGTTACATTATAATTATAATAAATATTCTGATAAATTTTACATTTAAAAAAAAAATTAAAATTCTCATTATATATTGTAAAACTAAATTATTAAATTAAAAGATAAATAGAATTGAATAAGTTAATAGACTAATTTTATAGATTATGTGTATAAAATAACTCAAATTATTTTGGTCACAAAAATAATAGAAACTTATGTTTTCAACTAATCTATCTTATTAAAAGATAAATACAATTTTGAAAATAATTTTTATGTCATTTGTTATTTACGTTTTATGCCATTATATTTTATGGTTTTATTACGGATAAAATGTAAAATCAATTCTAATTAGATAATTAAAGTTCAAAAATCATAATATCATTTCATATGTTATTTATGATTATCATTATATATTTTATTTTTAATTGCAACAAAATCTAATAAAATTTTTTCGTTTTACATTTTAAACATTTAAATATGTAAGCATTATTAAAACATAACTATAATTAATATTCTGATAAATTTAAAATTTAAATAAAAAATAAGAAAATTCTCATCATATATTGTATAATTAAATTATTAAACTAAGAGATAAATATAATTAAATAAGTTAATATACTAATTATTTTATAAATTATGTTAATAAAATAACTCAATTTTTCTTGCCACAAAAATAACACAAATTTATGTTTTCAAATAAAATTATCTAAAATTATATATTGTAAGAGAAAATATTTAAATTAGTATTCATAAATTTATTTAAATCACATAAAAGTAAAAAACATAGTATATTATAACCTATGAAACATGTGTATTTAAAAAATAGTTTCATATATAAAATCAGTAGTCTGTTTTGCGCAAATTTACCAAATGAGAAAGGACTTAACTAATATATCATTTTGATTATTTTGTATTCAAAACCGACATGAGCATCCGATATAACTTACAAATAACTAAATACATGATAACCATAAAATGAATATAAAAATTAAAATAGTATTCACCGCTGTCGCGCGGATCAAATTCTAGTAATGTTTATTTATCAAAGTTAATATATTTTTCATTTTTAATAAATAAGGAAAATTTTATTTGTTATATATTTAAAAATAAATAGGTATTTATTTTATTTTTCATAGAAGTTGATTGCTTGAGCTTCTATCAACCATTTTCGAAATGAGGAATATTTAATAACTCAAAATTTAAAATTGGTTAGATTGTTGAAAGAAGCATGAATTCTTGTCCTCTAATAGATAAGTTAAATATTGATATTTTCTATTGAGATTCATAATTATATAGTATTACTTTATACACTATATAAGAAACTGTCACTAACCTCTCGGTCGATAACACCGTAACTAAAAAATGCAAAAGAAACGATGTGTTTGACGGCGAGAAAACGGGCGATAGGCCCTGTACGACGGTTTCTTCACTGGAAAGTGCAATTTCGGCGGAGGACGATTTTTTTTTCTACAGAGACGTTTTGGAGCAGTTACTTGACAGTTTCCGAAATCTCTCCTCCATCTCCGTAGCGGGAGCCCCCTCTCACTATGATGCAGTTAACTCAATCTCCACGATCCCAATCGGTGGGTATAAAGATATCTCTCTCTCTCTTTCGATTTTACCACATCAAAACGTGAAGAAATCCTGTCTATTTCTACTCTATTCTTCTCGATTACCATGGTTGATACTAGTACCCGTGCATCTCAAGACCTTATCCTCGGAATCGAAGATCCACCTGAACTGATTCCTATTGAAATTTTAGCGGAGGCGCTCAATACCAACCGGTTTATGCTTGTTGGTCGTCCACTGATTCGGCGGAGACAAAATCTCCGTGCCCTTATTGCTGCTCTCCCGCGAGTCTGGGGCTTTAGTGGGATTATCACTGGAAGAATTGTGAATCGGACTCATTTCCAGTATGTGTTTCCTTCTGAAGATCTGAGGCAAATGGTTCTTTAGCGAGGGTTGTGGGCGTTTAATGACAGAATGTTGGTGCTTCAACGTTGGACCCCTGGAATGGATGAAGAACTGATGAACTTCATTCCTTTGTGGGTTCAAATCTGTGGAATCCCACTCCAGTACTTGACACCAAATGTGATCTATAGCGTTGGTCGAAGGTTGGGACAATGGATGTAGGGAGATTATAATCTGAATGTTCCTGGGGCAGTTGATTTTGTCCGAGTGAAGATCAATTGGAATGTCAATCATCCCCTCAAATTTCAAAGGAATTTCCATTTTCAAGGCGGAATCAATACTCTCCTTCGATTATGTTACGAGAGAGTCAGAGGGTTCTGTGTTGTATGTGGACTTCTCATTCATGATACGGGAGATTACCTTCATCTTGCAGAGAACATGAATCAGTTGGATGATGATGATCAAAATGATCATAATCAAATGATGCAATATCACGAAGATGGTATCGATATGAATGAGAATGCATACCAGAATGAAGATGGTGATGCTGAATCGATGGCTATTGGTGGTCCTCAACCTCAAGACAATTATTAGGTGGCAGTGGAGTTACTGATAATGAATGTGATGGATGCTGCGGAAATACCAGAAGAATAGAGAGCATCAAATAATAGGAAGTTGGTTGAGAATCTGGTGAATGAGTTGCAGGTACAGAGGCCATCTGCTCTAGAGACTGGCACTGCTTCTGCTTTGGATCCTTCTTCAGTCTGCCTAGAAGTGAATCCATTGATTGTAAGTGTTCTGTCTACCCTGTTAAGCTCTCCTGTTAATCGTATTTGTGCAGATTCTGAGTCAGTGGTTAAGCATGTGGATGTCGAATCTCTTCCTGAAGCAAAAAGAGATGGACTTATGATGATAAAGGTTGCTTACTAGTGTGTTAGGGAATCAAGTAATGTTGCTAATGACCTGGAAAGAGGCGCGGTGGGCCTTAAACCTCAACATTCTCAATGAGAGTCCAAGTTTGGAACTGTCGGGGATGGGACAATGCCCGAGCTACAAAGGAAGTATTCTCCAGACTTGTTGTTCCTCATTGAGACAATGAATCAAGATGACTATGTTCGTGACTTATGTGTTTCGTTAGGGTATGTTAGTATGTGTATTGTATTACTAGTGGGTCTTAGCGGCGGATTAGTAGTGTGTTGGAAGAATGAATTATTTGTTTCTTGTATTTCTAGTGATGCTCGACTTGTAGACCTATATATTAATTACAAATCTTTTTTTGTTCTATCTATAAAATAGCGTCTACCCGCTGAAAGATTACCGAAAAAGTACATCGTATGAAATAAAATCCAACTTGAAATAAAATTAGAGAATCATCATTCAGAGACTAATCAAAAAATCCAATATATGAAAAAGAAAAAAGAATATAAAACTATGGTTTTGAACTAATATATAATGAAGGATTATTTCATATAACATAATAATTTGAATATTAGATTTAATTGTTGTGAAAACTCAGAAAAAAATATCAAAGAATATCCTATAATTTAAGTCCACCCATTAATATAATTTAGATTAAAAAAGAACATCTTATAAAAAAGTCCAGCCGCTAAAAGAGCGTAGACCTTTTTTTGGGTATAATAAACACGTTTTAGCTCTATAATTAATTAAAAGATTTATTTCACTTATTGAATTGGTATCTCAATGCATTTCGAAGATAATAACTTGAAATAAAGTTAGAGAACCATAATCAGAGGTCAATCATATAATCTAACATACAAAAAGAAAAAAATATCAAAATATACAACTATGGTTTTGAACTAATAAATAAAAAAGGATTTGTGCATACAACATAATAATTTAAATATTAGATTTAATTGCTGTGAAAATTTAACAAAAAACCATCGTATGAAATAAAGTACATCCGCTAAAATATTTTAGACCAAAAAGAGTATCGTGTGAATAAAGTTCATCTGCTAAAAGATTTTAAGACATAGTCTTGGATAGAATAAACATGCTTCACCCATGTGATTCATTAAAGAATTAGTTAACTTGTTAAATTAGTATTTCAATACATGTCGAAGATAACAACCTGAAATAAATCTCGAGAACCATCATCAAATGTCAATCATAAAATCCAAAATATAAAAAGAAAAAATTTCTTTAATGAAATATGGTTTTGAACTAATATATAAATAAGGATTGTTTAAAATTATAATAATTTGAAAAATAGATTTAGTTGTTGTGAAACTCAACTAAAATAGAACATCGTGTGACATAAAGTTCATCCGCTGAAACAATGGATATTTTTTTTACTATTTTAAATTCAAAAGTTAGAAAAAGATTGTTTTAAAGAGGAAAAATAAATTATATATTTATATATTCTGGAACTGAATTTAAAAAATATTTTTGAAAACTTATGGCATAATTTTTAAACCGAATCTTATGATATCTTATGAAAATTTTATTTATTTTTTCAGTCACTCAAATTAAAATTCATTAATTCATTATTTTCGCATTAGTTCGAGTAGTTTGTGAGATCTCGTAAGATTGAAATTAGATATTTTATATTTTAGATATTCTTTTTTTAATTGATTTGATTACGCATTATAGATCTCGTAGGATTGTAATATTAAATTTTACATATTTCATTGTATAAATGTATTTAAGATAATGTTTTTATTTAAGTTATCCAATTTGGTTGTAGATATTATTTGAGAAGATTTTTATTTTTAATAATTCGATTACATACGGGTGAATTTGCAAGATATCCATAAAAAAGTATATTAGCAAGTATAGCACCTTATACTTTTGGCAATAAAATATTCATATTTTTAGCATCCGTTATGACCATATTACTCTTGAGACAAATTTTTTATATTTATTTATTTATTTTTATTTTTTATTTTTTTGTATTATCTATCCAAACTTCAAATTGCTCTATATATATATATATATATATATATATCTATCGAAATAAAAGTGTATCTACATGAAAAATAATGTAGATTTTTCTTATTAGACGTATTTTGAATTTTTTTAAACAGAAATATATATTATAAATAGTCAAAAATCACTATAACCTTTAATATATTGTAATACTATCTTAAACAAACTATGTGAATAGTCATACTACATATTGTGTAAAGTCATATCCAACTTCAAGAACATTGAAACCTAGTTATGCATGTAAAAGTTGTTAATTTCATTGCTAATATTAATTTAATAGGTAAATTTCAACGAATAATATAAGTGGAGTATAAAAACAAGTAAAAAAGTAATTGAACGGAAAAATTAAACATAGTAGTTAGACTATTCCATATAGTAATCTATATAGCATGACGATTTTCTATTTATAAGAAAACATCAAGATGTGTTGAATCATTCATGTAATGATAAATTAATTAATTGGAAGCTTTATAAGTCTGGATTATAAAGGGTGTTCAAAAAATTGGAGAAAGGTTTTTAACAAAAACATTGTTGAAAAATAAATAAATAGAGTGTTATGAATTGCAAAAAATAGTATGACTATTTTATGAAGACGGACTATTTTATAATTAGGTAATATACAATATTATTTAAATTTTATTATAAAATATATCTTTTTGTTTTTAAATTTCAAGTTATAGTAAATGTGAAAAAATCAACATTTTTATATTATAGAAAATTTTATCAAACATCTATATAAAAAAAAATCAGCTAAAAGTGACAGGAGTGAAGGGTGAGAAAAGTGGACAAAAACAAAGAATTGAGGAAAAAAAGAAAAAAGAAATTGGACTGAGAAAATAGGGGTAAAAATGGAATTCCCCTTACATTTTTTGTTTTGGTTAGTTTAGCAAATATATGTTTTTTTTGTTATACAATGCAATTTCCCTTACGTTTATTAGATTTGATAATAAAAATAATTTAATTTTTTTTGTAGTGAAACTCAGCAAAATATTTTTACTATTTTGAATTAAAAGTTTTTAAATATTTTTATTTTTTATAAAGTTAAAATATTTAAAATTGTATTTTTTTAGTCGAGTCAAATTATTTTATTTTTAGATGAAATGAAAAATATTTTGATATTTTATTTTTTGATCAAACTTAAATTAAACGCCTTCAAAGCTTATGAAATATTGTTCAACATGATGATCATGACTATTTATTATAAGATTAACTACTCTCCTCTTTTTACTTTTTACGGATGTGGGAATATCATTTTTTATTTTTTACCGATGTGAGACTATTTTACAACTATAACTACTAAAAAATCCTGGAAATTGAACCTACATTCTTCTTGCAAAAAAACCTACCTTTGTACCATCTCACCAACTATTATTTGATGTATATTTCTATTTATTTTAAACAATACTTAATTTGAAAACTGGTTAAATCAGACATATTAAAAAACAAGAGGATCACAATTATTTGTTATTCCAATTTTACTCTTAATGAGTTTTGTTTTTTGTTCATTAAAAATATTATTTTCAATGGTATATAATGTTAATTCTTACAAGGTTGTTTTTATTTTTTTCAAAATGTTCTCCCCATAGATAATGATATATCTTTGTAGTGCATAATAAATAGTAAATAGTAAATTTATAATGCTATGTCTTTGTAGTGCACACCGGTTATCTAACGGCTATTAAAACATGTCCACCAATAATATGAACTAGATTTTGATATGTGCTTCAAAAACGTGGGATTAGTTTTTTTGTATAATGTAGTACAAAAAGAAAATTAAAAATGATAATTGTTTTAATTATAAAAACTATAATAAAGAATAAATAATTTTATTATTGAAATGTATTAACGACATGGATTGTCGATTCAATTTCAAAATGAAAATAAGTTTCTCGTATCATATATTTATATCATACGTGAAGTAATGATACAATTATAATGTTAATTCATTTATATTATCGTTGTCGAAATTTTTACTATCTTATTGATATAAAAATAATAACTTTTTTAACCGTGCTCTAAAAAATTCATAATACAATAAATGAAAAATCTTGCACGTATGGTATGAATCTTTACAATAATATTTAGATTATTGTATAATTTCAATACAATGTCATGTTAACTCGTAATCAATATATCTAGATTTCTGGAATATTAGTTCAATTATCATTAAAAAATACAATAAACCAACCAATACCTTTTGTCATAAAAAATAACTATATTTTGTTAAATCAATCGTTACTATAAAAAGATGTTAGGGATTTTGGAACTTAGACAATATTATTTAGACGAATTCATTATTATTGTTTAAATATGTTATTATACAAAAACTGAATTAAATTTGTTATCTATATAAAGATTTACGGCTGAAAAGAGCAAATGGACCAATGGTTGCACCACTTCCGCTGTCATCGTACAATAGAAGAGTTCGAACCTTGCCATTAGACTATATAACAAAAAAAAATATAAAAATTTACGAGAAGATTAATTCGTTATCATAAAAAAAAATAACATCAATCAATGGAAATATTTTTTAAACAAAAGTAGTATTGATATAAGAAAGTAATAAAAAGACTTAAATTCAAATCGTAGAAAGATATAATTGGGGGGCGACAAAAAAAAAGAAAGATATAATTGGGGAGCACGCCATGGTTTAACTCGGTGTGTCGGAATAATTTTTTTTTAAAAAAAAACGCACCAGAAAAGAATTAAGATGACAAAATCTCTGCCTAGAATGGAACTCGTATGCGCAGTGTGCTCAAAAACATATTAAGCCTTACATGGAAGCAAAACTAAAGCCATGGCAACTTCACTCAGAACCCAAAATGTTTTTCTTTTCGTTGCGATTGTTTACTGTTGCTTGCATTCAGGAGGCCTCTCGCCTTGTTGCCCATCGTTAAGCTGAGGTCTCCCTCCTTTCTGTAATTTGATTTCAAAAATCAAGAATATATAAATTAATCAAGATCTCATCATGCAAATGTGCTTCATCTCTAATTCATGGGTCGTGTCCTCGTGATCGTGGTCGACCCATAGATATTGATTTTAGTTTCAGACTGTTTTCTATAATTCATTGGTGTCGTATTGTTTACGAGGAAGGAAGAAACTTGTGTACCTTGTGTAAGATTGATGGCTGCATAAACATTCAACAAAATTTCAAAAAATTAGTAACCTAACCTTTTAATAAAAAAAAAAAAAAAGCAACTCCATGACAGGAAGAAGTAAAGGAGGAATTCAATACCTTTTTTTTGGTCTTGGTTATTTCTTCTTCCTCCTCATCTTCATCATCGTCTTCTTCCTCCTCATCCTCATCTTCATCCTCATCTTCATCCTCATCAATATCATCTTCATCGTCATTGTCTATGTCAAAGTCCTCTCCTTCCATAGCCTCACCAGTAAACCAGGAGACAGCATGAGGTATAATCTTTTCCCTGATAGTAGAACTGCACAAAGCAAAGAATACTCAAATCAGCTATATAATTTCAAAATAAAGATGCCCCTAGACTTTTTCTACAGTTGGTAAGAAGATAGACCGAAATATATAGATCAACAGAGATTATGTTCAGAAGACAAACCCAATGTCATAATCTTGTTCCATCAGATTCTGAAGTTCCTCAGCCTGCACAAAGGACATAAAACGTTGGTACAGAGTTTAACTAAACATACTAGTAAAAAAAAGGGGCATGCCATGAAACCACCAAATGATATCATACTCTATCCTCGTCAATGTCTTCATCATCATCAGGAACTTGGGGAGGATTGAAGAAGTTGAAGAAGCTTTCACAATCTTCCGTTTTCGTAATTGGTTTGGCATTCTTCGCACCTTTCTTAGGCTTCTTCTTCAGAATCTTTTGAGTTAAGCATTTTCCAGGATACCATTCAATCTCTGTCCTGAGAAAAACAACAAAGAAACAGAACCCACGTTTGAGCAGAGGTCAGGAGAAGATTCTTCAGCTCCTTGCAAGCTTATCAAAGAAATATATGCCATGGAGCAATACAAGAAAGTATCAACTATTACCCAATAGCCTTCTCAAGTAGAGGTTCATCTTCATCAATCATATGATATGCCTTTGTTAATAGGGTGTTTTTAAAATAAGGATTCTGGTCAAAGAAAAACTCAAGTTTGAATCCCTTTGGCTCTTCAATCTTGCACCACTTAATATCTTTAAGATATACGAGGGCCCCTTCATCGCGCTCTGTGATCTGATAACAAGAGGAATTAAAACTCTAAGTCATTTTCCAAGGATATGATTGGAGTAACTAAAAATGAACAACAGTAACTGCAATACCAACCTCCTCAGATATAACATCATTGTTTTTTAGAGCGGACAGCCAGAAACCAGGGACTCCTTTCTCTGCAATCAAACATGGAAAAATAAGCAAATTGCATTATTTAAAAGCATTACAATTGCAGAAGCAGTACCTTCGGCAGCTTTCTCCTCTCCTTGGTCCATCTTAACATCCTCCGAAGCCCCTTCAACCTCAGTAGTTCCATTCACAATCTCATAACGCTGCACATTCGAGGTGTCAAGCAAGTTTCAAGAGAAAAATATACCCAACAATTTACATCTGCTATGATTTAACAATTTCTGATTTATATATGGAGTAACTTGTATAAATATTTAAAAAGAATTGATTTTCTCACTACAAATTACCTTGGTATACAGAGGCTGATATAACTTTTGATACTTGGCCTCAAGGGCAGCTCTCTCCTCGCGGAATTTTGCCTCTAGTTCATCGTGTTTTCCCTAAACAAAAAATGATACTCAGATAATCACCAAAAAGAATGCACATTACGTTTTCGCATTCAATATTCATCATTAGCTGTATTATCATATAATCAATAGGTTAAAAATCAAGATATTTTTCACAGGATACCTAATCAATCTACTCTAATCCATTAAACAATAGATTAGATAGGTAAATGAGGAGCACAGCCACATATACATCAGACTCATAAAATTTTTGAATGGAATATATGCTAACCTGAATCTCACGCAAAACCTCAACACGCCTTCTAATTTTAGGAGTGAGATTCTCGAGCATATCAGAAGGTTGCCCAGCCAGATTTTGCAGCTTGTTCTGTGAAATCAAACATATAACAAATTACAACAAAATCTCCAGGGAAAACTCATATGTACAGCACGAAACTATCCTCCTAACACATAGAAATGACACTGAAAACTATCAGAAACCTCAGAAATCAAAACCCCCTAATCGGGCAACAACAGAAGGAAACAAAATAAAAAATCTCGAGAGAACAGATAGAAGAAACTAACCTTAAGAGCGTTGACAAGGTCTGCTCGATCTTCATCTTTAAGAGCTACAAACAAAAGGTAAAACAAATCGAGAAGAGCAGCTAAGAAAACTTTAGCCAAGAAAGAAGCAAAGCCGCCGGAACAAATCGGAGAGATAAGTTACCAGCGGTGAGATCGCCGACGTTGAAGCTGTCCTTATCGTTGCTCATCTCTGGAACTCGTCGGAGACTTGAGGTTTGAAAAGTGGTGGAGAGGTTGAGGAAGAAGAGAAGAGGGATTTTGGGTGGCGACTATACACAAAACGTGGCTTCCTCCTTTATATTAGACCTAACAACTGCCACCTTTTTTTTTTTATTTTCCCTCGCTGGCATTTTTCATCAAATTATTATTAACTTAAATGTTAAATTCCATCCAATATGTATATGCGAAATTACAATCAATACACGAAAAAAACTTTTTTTTTTTTGGTCACGAAAACAATATTATTAAACTTCACAAATTGAAGCATCCTGAACACAAAGAGCTCGGCGCGCAAGCGAATCTGCTAAAGAATTCGCAGTTCTTGAGACAAAAGAAACAGAAAATGAAGAAAACGATGGTATGATTCTCCGGATATCGGAGAGGAGACCAAGAATCTCAACATGGTCTTCATTCCGGTTGATCAGATTGACCAATTCCTGGGAGTCTGAGTGCAAAAGCACTTCATTGATCCCTAACACAAGAGCCTGGCTTAGCGCCGTCCAAAGAGCCACGGCTTCCGCTGCAAGACTTGAAGGAACCGCTTCCCGGTAAGAGGTATACTTCGCCAGGGTAGTACCATTCGGAGCACAAAACAACCATCCCATGCCACAATGTTTAGAAGAAGGGTTCCAGGAGGCATCCACCCAACACCCATACGAAGAAGGTAATACACGAAAAAACCTATAACTAGTTTTTAATTCCCATAACAAAATTATAATCTCTACTCCCAATCTTTTTTTTCACAAAGGAATGATTTTTCTTTTTGTAAATTTCCAATATTTTCTTTTTGACTCCCTCTTTTATGGTATTTGAGCAAATTCACCCTATGTTCATATATGATATTAAATTAATCAAATCAGACATGTATGGTAATCATATGATGAAACCCTGAGTTTTGAATGGTAATCAGTTCTCCGCAAAAGGTCAATCGGAGTTAACTAAGGTGTTTAGGGAAGATCTTATGTTGTCAGAAATGGCAAGGTTTATCGTAATCCAACAAGAGTGAGCTTCACGGATCCAGAGGATACACTTTGAATCTCAAATTGAGAGTTATAAATATTCAACATTTAATTTTAAGTTACTGGGCGGTAGTTTCCATATACCACTAAAATATGGGTGTTGTAAATTGAAATTGAGCGTGTAGAGTTCTTTGACACTAAACTAGAGAATTGATCTTTGCACAATGCATTACATAACCATTTAGAATAATGATCTGCAAAATGTAGATTTCATTAAGTTATATACTTATTTACGTAAGACGAATTGTTCCTTACATAATCTAGATTTTGTCATTCAAATATGATATATGAAAAACATAATCTAGAGGATGTATTTGTACTAGATAATCCAAACGAATGATTAGATAATCTAGACGTCGTACTGTAGATTAAGTAATTTAGATGTTGTAATATAGATTAGATAATTAAGAAGTTATATTTTAGAAGATGTATATATTGTTTTTCATAAATAATCTTCAAAATCACCAAAATTCAAATTTGGATTTTATTTTCTGAGTGAATATAACTAATATGATATTTAGATGTAAAGATAACATATGTTGAGAACTCAACAAAACAAGAAAACGAAATCTAAAAATTCAAGTCAATATAAAACAAAGAGCATTTGAGTAGGTGTAGGGCGAACGTTCGGGTTCGGTTCGGAATTTTTCGGGTTCGAGTCGGGTTTAATAAATCTATTGAAACCCGAATATACGCGATACTTTCTTGGATTAGGGTATTTTCCATTTTTTCGAGTTTGATCGGATTTTTTAATGGTTTTCGGGTTTTTCAGGTTTTGGGTTCGGGTTTGGTTCGGGATTTTCAGGTGGTTCGAATTTTTCGGATTTCGGGTTCGGGTTCGTTTCAAAGCTTTCAGATTTTCGAATTTTTCGGGTTAAATACCCATCCCTAGTTTAGTGTAAAGTAGAACACCATTTAATAAAAGAAACAAAGTTGTTACACTATCAAGAAAGGTTCAAATGCTTCATTACATTATGACATAACTATGTATGTCAAGTACTTATAATTTCGATCATAGATTTTCATGCTTCCAAATGCTCTTCTGAACCTCAATGCTCTAACTAGCATCAGATATGTGGAGTTCCACCTAGTACAAACATCAAGAGATAACCCAGCTCCACCTCTAATGCATACTCTCTCCCAACATGCTGCAAAAGCCTCTATCCTCGACTGAGATGCTTTCACATATCTAACATTTTCCCTGATGTTATGCAAAATGTCTTTTACTAGAGCTAAATCATTTTTCAATATGAGGTTCAGGATATGAGCACAACATCTCACGTGTATAAACTTCCCATCACACAACAGGCCACTACCACTAATCATCTGAAGCTTGCCCTTGAGGATACTCACCATGCTACCATTATTTGTAGCATTGTCCAGAGTAATAGAGAATACTTTTCTCTCTATACCCCATTCTTTCATACAATCAAGAATACTATCAGCAATTGCTTCACTGGTGTGAGGAGCCTTAAGATCACAAAAAGCAAGAACCTTATTGTTCAATCTCCAATTATCATCAATAAAATGTGCCGTCAAACACATATATCCCATGAAAGCGGCACTAGCTAACCACAAATCCGATGTAAAATAGACCCGACCGCGATGCTTTTTAAGCACTTCTTTCAACTTCTCTTTCTCCATCCTATACTTTCTATAAACATCAAGTGTTGCGGTTTTCCTACAGATAGGCTGACAATCTAGATTAAGATACAAGTCTCTTGCTCTAACTTTCTCATACTCAACATAGCGAAACGGGAGATCGTGGTAGATGATTATCTCACTAGTCATATCTCTATCTACCTTATGATCATAAGCAGGCCTATCGTTCTTCTTGGGATTCTTGGGACAAATAGCTAAATGGAGACATAAATGAGTTGTCCCATGTTTCCTAGTGTTTATCACTAATTATGCACCACAATAAACACATTTACCCCTTTCTTTTCCATCTGTTCCAACTCTCACCGACATAAATACATTCCAAACTTTTGAAGTTAAACGTCTCTTGCGTTTACTTTGAGTTGTTTGCACGTTTTGAGTATCACGTTGAACCGATTCTGAAATTTCTGGTTCATCCTCTTCCTCATTCAACTCAATGTGTTCGTCTTGTGCATCCTTTTCGTTCATATCCATTTATCGATTAAATTTTTCTAGAGGTTCGAATCTTGTCCTTGTATCCAATGACTATCCATCCTACAAAAGTGACAAGAGAAACACATTAAGAATTAAAAGTTACTACCAACATGCAAGTATAGAACAAACTGTTGCGATGAAAAAAATTGAACAATTTGTTGTTATGGCAATCTTAAAAATATTAATATAGTAGTCGTAAAGTATATCCCTAAAGTCAAAAAGGACAAGCAAAGAGGCGACTAAGTTTTGATGATTGAATTAATATAGTAGCCGTAACATACAAGAAAGATTCTCTTTCTCTTTCTCTTTTAATCATCAACTTGTGTTTGTGTGTGTTTGTTGATTTTTAAAGTTGATGATTAGTAATGTTTTTAAACCCGACCTGAAAATTGAACCGGAAATCTTCCGGGTCATCAGGTCAACCGGTCGAACTGGTCAGACCGTGGGTCATTAACTTTTTTTTGTTAAATTATGAGTAATTAGATTCAACATTGAATGAAAGAGACCACAAACGAGCTTAGTTTCCACATGTTTATACTTAAATTTTTTTTGATAAATTTTATACATTTAAGTTATTAGTGAAAAGAATTGAATCCATGAAGAAGTGTTAATTCTCACAGTGTTTATATATTATACAACCATTCTTTTGCATCATATTAAAAACTGACCTACCTTTTTTTTGGCCAAACCATCATATTAAAAATGGACCTACCTATGTTAAAATTTAACAAATGAATCGTATATAAGTGAATCTTAAAGTAATCCACTTAAATGGAAATCTTGATCTGAACTCATCATACACGTATATAAAGAAAACAATTTAATAATAACATAAACATATCTGATACACTAATAAAGGTATTAAAGCATTCTTAATTTGAATGACCAAGTGAGATAAAGGCTAAAAAACTTCAAGAGAAAACAAGCCCATAATTTTGGCTCAATTAGTTTTAATTCGCCCGAGTGAACCGCCCGGTTGAACCACCGGTTTTCGGGTTTTTGGCGGGTTTTAACGGTTCTTTTTGGGTTTTTATATGTCCGAGTTTTAATGATAACTCGGACCAGATTGCTTACCTGGCCGCGGTTCAACCAGGTCGACCGGCCGGATCGGTTTGAGCTTCAAAACATTGAGATAAAGAGAAAGAGAATCTTTCTTACATATGACGAATAACTTCTTTGTCTCTCTATTCTCAATAGAATTTTAGCACATGAACAATCATTATGATGATGATGCTAAGAACAAGAGCTTAAGATGATGAAGTAAGAGAAGAAGACAATACAAGGAGTAATTCTTTATTGAATAGAGTTATGAGATCTAGTTTAGAGAAAACTTTCAGATTAAGCTTTAAGGATAATTACAAACAGAAAAAAAAAATTAACATCACTTCAGACTTTAAAGTTTAAACTGAGAAACAAATCTACTGATGAGAAGTTGAGAACTTTGATGTTATGGAAGATTCCTCTGGCAATTGTGGAAACAACAATGAGACAAAAGGACAATTTAAAGAGCTAAGGCGAGGAGCAGATCTCCCTGCAAAAACAACAAACCAACAAAAATCAAAATCACTAAATCAATTCTTTCCTCGTTGGGTACGAACATAAACCCAAAACATCAAAATTCTCAGATGTTAAACATCAAAGTTCTCAGACTCTAACATCATTTGAGAGAATTATCACAAACCCATGAACAAATATCAAAAACCCATGAACAACGAGATTGTAAACATCAAACGAAATAGAAATGAGATGGAGATTTTCAAAACCCAGAAAGAAAGATCCAAACATTACCTTTGGTGAAAGCTGGGAGAGAGAAACGAGGGAGAGCTCAAGCTTGATGTTGTTCATCGTTTGGTTTCATTACCATTCCGCATCAGGTTCGAAGATTGATCTCAAAGTCATTAACTCACTGAAAGAAGCTGATGAGGATCGACATAATGAAATGCTATAATACTCTTCTCCCAAAAAATCTTGAGCCAAAATACTCCTCCATTTGAAATTCTTTTAAAAGAAAATAATAAAATCAAAAAGGGTAAATGTCAAAAAACCCTACACTATTTAAAGTAATTACAACCCAACCAGGATTATTCATGGATAATCCACATACCCGACCCGACCCAGCAAGTGAAATTAAAAAAAAAAAAAGAAAAAAGAAAACCCACAAATCCATCACTTTCGTTTCAGGTATATCGCGATAACTTCTCAAATCAAAATAAAAAATTCCCTCCTCCTCTTTCGTTCTTCGTGTTCTTAAAAAAAATCAAGAAGAATTTGGTAAAACTTGGTGCGAAGACAATAAGTTTCCCTCAATTTCGGGTTGTTTTTGTTTTTGTTGACTTGCATTAAGAATTGTTTCGATTTTTTCGAAAACCTTACACCAATTTGGGTTCATGAATTTGATGTTTGTTATTTGATTTTGGGTTTGTAGGTGTTTGAAAAAGTTATGGCTCCACGGTGTAAGAACCCAGAGTTCTCCCTAAATCGCAAACCTAGAAGAGTTTTTGACGGTTCCGGACCGTCGATAGTAAGAAGAGACGAAGAAGAAAGCATTGGTTCAGTATTAGAGGAAACACAGTCGGATCCTCGTCGTATTGAAAGGATAAGTGTCTAACTTGATAACTTGGTTAAAGTTGTGAAATTGAAAACACGGAATTGAGAAAGTCTAACTTGATAACTTGGTATAACTTCTATATTGGCAGGAATTAGAGTCAGAACCGATGACACCTAATGGGATGTACTTTCCATGAACGATGTATAAGAAGGCGGTGAAAGTGTCGGGAAAGTGTAATGTTGGAAAAACCGTGAAAACGATAGAACGAGTGCTTGATAAAAGGGAAGAGATGGCATGGTTTCACGAGCACCCGCAATTAAAACACGTGTTTCATATGGGTAAGAAGACAACCCAAAAGTGGATGGGAATCTGGTTGCTTTTGCTAAGGACCGCGATTACCGAGAAGAAGAAAGAGTTATTGTTTATTGTCAATGGGGTTCTAATCCGTTATTCTCTCAAAGAACACGGACTAATTTCTGGATTATACTGTCATTCCTTTCCAAAAGAGTACGAAATGAAAGGTGGCACATCGTTTGTTGGAAAGTATTGGAAACCGGGGACGAGAATTACATTCGAAGAAGTGGAGAAGAAGATGACAACAATGAAGGGAAAGAATTATGTGGATCGGCTCAAGATGTCAGTCCTCTATTTCTTGAGCAACGTCATCATCGGGAATAAAAAGACAAAGGAAAGAGCACCCGCTGTCGAAACTTTCTTCCTGAGAGCCGTAGACGACTTGGATATGTGCAGAACATTTCCTTGGGGGCGTTTGTCTTTCGACAAAAATATTGAAGACATCTTCATACTGATGGCACATCATGATGGAGAGGCACGATCTGGATGGATTTTTCCTAGCTTCATTGTACCATTGGAGGTAAATTATTTCCTCATTTGGTTTGCATTTTATATATGTAAAAACTTGTGTAAAATGTTTTTCTAACTTAGTATAACCTGTGTGTATAAACTGTGTGAAGTGTTTGTCTAACTTGGTCTAACATGTGTGTATAAACTGTCTGAAGTGTTTGTCTAACTTGGTCTAACCTTTGTGTATAAAATGTGTGAAGTGTTTGTCTAACTTGGTCTAACCTGTGTATAAACTGTGTGAAGTGTTTATCTAACTTGGTCTAACCTATATATAACCTGTGTGTATAAATTGTATGAAGTGTTTGTCTAACTTGGTCTAACCTGTGTATAACTTGTGTGAATTGTTTGTCGAACTTGGTCTAACTTGTATAACCTGTCTGAATTGTCTTGTGTTGTTTTGTAACTTCTTGCATTTGAGGCCATTCTAGAGTTGGAAAAGCATTTTCGAGAACCCATTAGTGGTGTAGACGAGGATTGTCGACGGATGTGCAAAACGAAGTACAAGAGTAGTCTCTCATGAGGTTTTACTCTAGCTGAAATAAATGAGAAACTTGGGTCAATGAAGGTCTGTAATCACTTTAAATTACAATACTCATTATTTATGTGTATATTTGTTTTAATAATTTATCTTTTAATATTTGGCAGGAGATCAAGAGTATATTGGATTCGTGTACCGAAGAAAAAGAACTTCTGACTTATATCATGGATGCCAATTATGATAGCTGTAGCCGTTGAAATGATGAGGATGATTCAAATGTGGACCTTTGGACTAGGATTCTAACTGAAGAAAGGAGGCCGGTATTCTTTGAAGAGGTTTTCAAGCTTGATGTGGCTGTGCGTGTTGGTTTTGATACTAGAGTGAGATCTCTAGAATCAAAAGTGGAGTTGATGCGACAAGACCGACAAGTTCAAGAGAAAATTGGTGAGAGTGATGAGGATGGCGATGGTGGAGATGATGAACATGGTGATGGTCTTGGTGATGACCACGACCATGATGATGTAGGTGGTGGTGATGACGATGGTGGAGAGTTGGTAAGGAAGTGGTTGACCACGATTCTCTTGGTGGCAATGATGATGGTGGTCGTAATGATGATGGTGGTGAGAAAGTAGATACGGACGAGGTTTATATGGATTCACCCCTTGAAATGTTTATGTCCTCAGTGCAATCCAAACTCAAGAGGAAGAGGAATGAACAAAAGAGGAGTCAAAAGAAGGGTGATGAGGGAAAAGACATCGTCGAGGAAGAGGGTGAGAAAGACATCGTTGAAGAAGAAGGTGGGAAGAGGCATGATGGGAAAGACATCGTCGAGGAAGATGGTGAGAAAGACATTGTTAAAGAAGAAGGTGAGAAGGGGGGATGAGGGGAAAGACATCGTCGAGGAAGAGGTTTAGAAAGAAGATGATGACCACGTTGAGAAGGGGGAGGAGAAAGAGGAAGACATTGTGGCCGAGGACAGTGGAAAAGTGTTGGTCGTGTACACGGGTCAAGCGGAAAGAAAAAAAGGAGGAGAGGACTGCGAAGAGCCATCCAAAGTTCCGACAAAGCGAATTAAGATTATAGACAAGAGTCGTTGGGGAAGAACAAGAATGATCAGGAGTCCAATTAACACAGGGCAACATAGCAAGGGTGCAAGGAAGGATGACAAGTGATGGTTTGTAGTTTGTTAACACTTTATATTATTATGGTTTGTTAAAATGTCTAACTTGGCAAAACTTGTTAAAGTTTGCTACTATGTTTTTTTAAAAAAGTTTGTGAGACATATTTGGAGATTTTAAACTATGTTATTTTGTTAAAGTATGTTATTTTGGTGTCTTATGTTTGTTATTCTATTTGTCTGATTTAACAAAACTTGTCTTAGATCAATTTGTCTAACTTTGTCTAACTTGGCAAAACTTGTTAAAGTTTGCTAATATGGTTTTTCTTTGATTAATTTACAGAAATACACTTAAAAGGAAAAGAAATTTTA
>OVAN01006717.1:0-20794 GCA_900406275.1 Anastatica hierochuntica | reverse complement strand
TCGTTTTCTAACCGATTTTTGTTTTTGTTTGTTGAGTTAGGATATGTCAGTGCGTCACAACATCGACGTAATGCATGTGGAAAGAATGTCTCTGATGCCATTATTTCCCTTTTGATGCACAATGATAAGTCAAAAGATGATGTGAAAGCACGACAAGATTTAGAGGACATAGGGATTCAAAGTAACTTACACACTCAGCTACGTGGGAAGAAAACGTATTTACCTCCAACTACTTATTGGTTGAGCAAAGAAGAGAAGAAGAGATTCTACAAGAGATTATCTGAATTCAGAGGAACAGATGGCTACTGTGCGAACATTACAAACTGTGTCTCACTTGATCCTCCTATGATTGGTGGTCTGAAGTCTTATGATCATCATGTTCTTCGGCATAACTTGTTACCAGTTGCATTGAGAGGGTTGCTGCCAAAAGGACCTAGGACTGCAGTTAGTAGATTATGCAACTTCTTCAGTAGACTATGTCAGCGTGTAATTAACCCCAAGAAGCTAATTACACCGGAGTCTGAGCTTGTGGAGACAATGTGCCAAATGGAGAGTTTTTTTCCTCCATCTCTTTTTGATATAATGTTCTATCTCCCTATACATCTAGCTACAAAAACACGTTTGGGTGGCCCGATACACTTTAGATGGATGTATCCATTTGAAAGACACATAGTTATTTTGGTTTTTCTATTTTGTTGTTATATTTGTTATAAGCAAATATCTGACAAATTTTTATTATGATGGACACTTAGGTACATGAAAACACTTAAATTGTATGTTAAGAACTTCGCAAGGTCAGAAGCATGTATGGCAGAGGGTTACTTGGCAGCTGATTGTATTGCTTTTTGCTTGGAATTTCTCAAAACATCTGTACCATTTCTAGAGTCTGCAAATCGTAATGAAGATGTTGATTTGGATGAGCATACACTTGAAGAGCGTCTAATTCATAAGGCTACATAAGTTACACTATCTGATAAAGAGCTTGACATTGCTCACAGATATGTGTTAATGAACACGGAAGTTGTAAATCCATATGTTGAGTAAGTTATGATTTTTAGTTAATAGTTCTTATTTAATATATGATTGTTGGTTGTTAGTTAATAATTCTAACTCTTTGGATTTGTAAATCAGAATGCTTCTTGAAGATTTACAAGATAAGGACGTCCGTTGCAGAAGAAATCAAACTCTTTTGTGGTAGTTACATGGGGAACGATTTTCACACTGGCTAAAAAAAGGTATTTACAAAGTTCTCTATACATCTCTTTCTTTTTTACTCAATATTGCTATTAACACTAATATCATAATGTTTTTGTTTATATCAGATCCCTACTAATTCAAAAGAGCATTCGACCAAACTAAGATGGTTAGCATTTGGTCCAAGACATAATGCTCAAACCTATAATGGCTATATCATCAATGGACATCATTTTCACACCGAATGCTTAAAGCGGAAGACTCAGAATAGTGGAGTAACATATGAAGCTTTTACTATGTGTAGAGCAAGTGTGAAAGATACCAATCACGTGGCAGATGTAGTTTCTTACTTTGGAGTGATACAAGAGATAATATTGTTGGACTACCACATGTTTCAGGTTCCATTATTCAAGTGTAAGTGGGCCAACAAAGGGAATGGTCTCAAGGAAGAAGATGGCTTTATGCTTGTGAACTTCAGCATTAACCAATCAGCATTTCTCCAAGATCCATAGATTATGCCTTCTCAAGCAAAACAAGTGTTTTACTCCAGAGAAAATGACTCATCAAATTGAAGTGTTGTTATGAGGGCAACGCCAAGAGGGTATCATGAGTTAGAAACCGAAGAAGAGTTCGTAGTTGCGCAAATATCCATCGAAGACAATGATGATTTGGGGAATGAATCTTCTGATGATGATAGTTTCTCTGTTAGGGATTATTGTGATGGGATCCTAGTAGTTGAATAATTGGGCTAGGTCATTAGGTTTATTAGGTAGTTAGGATTATTAGATAGTTAGGATTATATATTTAAGGATGATAATTTAGATGATGATAGTTTCTGATTGTTTACAACAGTTTCAGGTGAAACATTATGAAGAAGAAACTTGAACAACCTACACATCGCAGTAAGCGCCAACAAGGTGAAGATGTGAGTGTTGAGCCATTGAACACTCAGAGAAGACGCATGAGGCTTACTGGTCAAATAGCAGAAGAAACAACAATTGATATGCAGATTGGTACTCATGAATCTGCATTGGAAGAACATCCTCCTGAACAAAATTCAGAGAAAGAAAAAAAAATCACCAGAAGAAAAAGGAGTATATGTACAAAGGGAAGGAAAATCAGCAGAAAAAGAAGGAGTATATGTACAATGGGAAGGAGAATCAACAGAAAAAGAAGGAGAATCACTAGAAAAAGATAGAGAAGATCCAGAAAATGAAGGAGAATCACTAGAAAAAGATAGAGAAGATCCAAAAAAAGAAGGAGAATCAACAGAAGACGTAGGAGAAGAACTAGAAAAAGGAGATGCATCACTAGAAGATGAAGCAAGGGTAGAAATGACTAACAACACAGATGATACGCAACATCCAACTGAACCAGGCCAAGGTGAGCAGCCAAATACCAATACAAAGAGACGAAGAGGGCGCACTAGGATGAGTAAAGTGGCTAAAAACATTGAAGACAAGGTTGAGGTTGAATTTATATCTCACGGTGAACATGTAGGGGATGGATCAATAACACTTTCCTCATTTCTTGGTCCTCTTGTGAGAGAGCATGTACCATTCCTTCTTGGAGATTGGAGACACCTTGATGATCAGACAAAGGATACAATGTGGGAGGAAATTCAGGTTTTTTCTCACCTGAAAATAGTAAAAGAACTCTTTATATAACTTCTACCATTGTGTTAAGTTCTGAAACTTTTGAGGCAAGGTTCAAACTGACAGAACAGTGGCAAAAAAGAAGTTGTGTTAAAGCAGATGGGGTGTATATGGAGGTCTTCAAAGTCAAGGCTTGTTAGTCATGTGCGAGCTGTAGGGAGTATGGAACAATTTATTAGCTTAAAACCAAGCAATATTTAATCTGCGTCAGCTTGGATGAATTGGGTGAATATGAAGAAAGGCAAAGATTTTAAGGTTGTTTAGGTTGAACCGATTTCTAAAAAGACGTTTGCATATGGAGAATTGTAATCTTACTGTTTGGTTTTATTTGACGGTCCAAAGTGACAAATTCAGGGAATTGAGGAGGAAGCAGATTCCCCACACCACTAGTCGCAAGGGAATGGTTCGCTTGTCTCATGAAATGGTAAAATTTTGTTAATTCTACTTTCGAGGTGCTTGTAATAATGTAATATCCTTTTGTCATTTGTAGAAGAAAAATAGTTCAGACCCCACAAAAGTGACTAGGAGTAAGGTATGGATAGCAGGACATACACATTCAAATGGGAGACCTATGAGGCCTGAGTTTGAAGAGACTATCTTAAGCATTCAAAATCTTAGATTGTATTACTGTTCTTGCTGTCAGAATCTTTAGTTTCTTAAGATATCACTGTCTTATTCTTTAAAATCAGGAACAAATCAAAACGATTTATAGTGAAATGGAATCAACTGCCAGTATGAATGTTAACGACGATACTGTGAGCCAGGTCCTAGGAAAAGACAAACCAGGAAGGATTAGAGGAATGGGCAGAGGAATAACTGCTACGAAGATAACATTCATGCAGGCCAGAGACTCACATATAAAGATGCTTGAAGCTAAACAAGCTGAATTGCAGGATGCAGTTCTTGGTTTGTAGGACGTAGTTCATGGATTAACTGCATCAAAAAGTGGAAGTTAATGAAGATTTGTTATTATAAGTTAGGAAGGTTAATTTAGAATCATTAGTGTTTAACTTTTCCTTTTCTTTTTCTCTCGGAATCATCTTGACGGTGTTTCCAATTCTAAGGTCAGTGATCTTAGCAAAGGACCTAGGTGTCAGATTTTAGACTGGTGTTCAGTGGATGATGTTGTCATCAGAGAAGGAGAATTCTGCTCAGCTGAACCAACATTCAAAGTTGGACGAATTCCACTTGCTATGCATGCTGGTGCTATTTTAGTTAAGTCTGTTACAAATGAAGAAGCACCTATCTGGAGGCCTAAAACATCTGTTACCACTCTTGGCCAAGTCATTGGAGTGAAAGTTGCATGGCAACTTGATAAGCTCATTCTGGATGAAGACTACTCAACAAATAATAAGACTGCTGATTCAACGACAATTGTTGTTGAGGGTCGTCTCGAGTCAACTAACCAAAAAAACTGGTAAGCAACATTCCTTTGGGTCCTAGTGCTGCTATTGTCAGGGTAGATAGGGTAGTTAATGAAGATGGTTCTCTATGGATACCAAATGCGAAGAAGTTGAAGATTGGTGATCCACTCGGTGAGAACATCCCCTGGCCTATCCATAAGATTCTTAGTGCTACTGTCCAATCAAACAGAGACGAACTGATGTCAAAAAGTAGATCACATGCGGTAAGACTCTAAACATTATCAGTCTTGATTGTTGTTGGTAATTTTCTTATGTGGCTGAATGATTTGTTGTATGGAGTTTTCGGTTTAGAGTTGAAGTAACAGCTCTAACACTAGCAAGAATGAGAAAAAAGGTACATCCTCTTAGATTGCAAAGGATCAGGGGAAAAGGTTGCCGGAGGTCGAGTTTTCTCGACTAATCCAGATGATGTAGTTCATTTTGTTCGCTTAGGCCCCAATGGAAGCAAGATATGGGTTGATGTTGCTCTGATTGAAGATGCACCACTTTGGAAAACTAATTCAGAACTTCAAATCATTACTGATGCTCAAGGAAGTATAGTAGTTTGGCCAAATGACAAACTCCTTTACCTGTGAATGCTCAAGGAGTAAATTGTACCAAACCGTCTACTGCTTTTGTTTTATAAACGTCTACTGCTTTTGTTTTATAATAGTCTACTGGTTTGTGTTTAAAAATCGTATACTACTTTGAATATTTGGTGTTTTGTCTTTTTATGAAAATTTTACTTCGCTAAATGTGCATCATTTCTTAATTTTAATTTTTTTTCAATATATAATCAGATTTATGAATATATAATAATAACAAAAAGAACACAAAAATGAGATTTTAAGAAAAATTTGCATTAATTTGTTAACAAAAAAGAAAAATATGCATTAATAATAACAAAAATTATAAATTATTAAATTCATAAATTATAAATAAACAAAATAAAAAGTATTTTTTATAAATATATTTGCATTATAATAACAAAATATAATTTTTTAAACATTCAAATACAAAGACCTAAATAGTTTAGTGTATAGATAGAGTTTAGGGTATAGTGTTCAATCTTGACACAAATTTCATAAACAATAAATTAAAATCTAAAAATAATATTTATAATAATAATAACATAAAAATATATTCTTCAAATAAGTTTCATCATTGAAAACCTAAACTCTAAACTCATAATAATTTAGGGTATAGATAGAGTTTAGAGTATAGTGTTCAATCTTGATCCATAATTCATAAATAATCAATAAACTAAAAGAAAATTAATTTGAATTATATTTTGTAACAATAATAACAAGAAATCTAATCTTACAATATTTTTTAATTATTCAAAACTTAAACTCTAAACTCTATCCCCTAAATGGTTTAGGGTATAGATTTTACTGTCTAGTGTTTCAATTTTGACAAATATTTAATAAATTATAAATAAAAAACTTAAAGTTTTTTTAAAATAATATGTATTGTTTTTATGATTATTAACTAATTAGTATTAATTATAACACATTTTTAATTTCATAAAAATAATTTTAAAACATTTTAAATTAAAAAATGTTTAAATGACATACGAACAAAACATGTTGATAAGAGCTAATCATATTAAATAACCAAGATAGCTATTTTTAACCACACGATCTAATTAACCATCTCACATCTCAACCACACGATCTTAACCCTTTTTTCTCGCCTTTTTTTTCGTCACACGATCTTAACCCTGATCTTAACCCTGAAAAGAAAGCAATCTAGCTTTCGCCGATCTTAACCTTCTCCCACACGATCTTAACCTTCTCACATCTCGCTTCTCGAAAGCAATCTCATATCTCCCACACGATCTCTGCAACTTTCTCATATGTCTTAGGCTCGACAATCTTCTAACCCTTATCCTCTTTGCTAAAACTAGTAACCCTCTCCGACAATGAACCCTTACTTTCGCCGTCTTCTGTGAAGATATTTAGGTCTTAATCTTAAGTAATCCAACTTTTCGGCGCCGCAATAAGGTATTAATCTTAACTTTTTATTCAATCTTAAGTTTCACACTTTGATAAGAAAACAATCTTAAGTTTTACACTTTTGATCCATTTCTTTTTGTAGTTTTACGAACGAGCAAAGGTGGTTGAAGGTTATGTCTTTCTTACATATGAACCTTAGATGAGACAATTTCACTTTTTTGAATTCAAACAAAGTCTCAATTCTGTGAGTTGTTTGTTGATGATTTCGTTGTTTGTGTTACTGAGAAATGATTGAGAAAGGAAGAGGGATGTTAATGATGATTGGTGTAAAATTTAAAACTTTGGTTAAATCTGAATTGCTTGCTTGGAATCTGTAAATGTACAAAGCATCTCTCTAGTGTTTGTTTGATGATCGTTGTCTGTGTTTGTTTGTTGCTTTGAGTTTAAATCTGAATTGCTTGTTTGGAATCTGTAGATGTACAAAGCATCTCTCTAGTGTTTGTTTGATGATCGTTGTCTGTGTTTGTTTGTTGCTTGCATTTTTAAGCCAAAATAAATGTAATCAAAGCCCTAGTTTTGATATCTTTTATCTCATCTCTGATATGTGTCGAGAATGACCAGGTTACTTATATGCTTGTATGCTTGTGTTCTTTTTCTAAACAAAGAACAATTTCTACAAAGCAACTGATGTAGTTTCTCTATCTGCAGGTTTCTTATTGAGGATTTCATTTTAGCGTTTAAAGGTTTTGACAATTTAAAGGATTTAAAGGTGTACAAGATTTCATATTAGCGTTTATGTTCAACATTTAATTGTTGCTTTGCTATTCTATGATTCAGAAATGCAAGCTAGGGGAGACATAGTCTGTGGACTTTCGACTTATGGGATCATTCCACCACTTAACCAAAATCACCATTCCACCACTCCAACCACATCATTCCACCATTCCACCACTCCAACCTAATCATTTTGAACCAAGGAGACTCGTCATTTGTGGACTCCCAGCAAGCGAACTCATACCACATCACCAACAACCACAACAAGAAGCAGATGATGATGTGGTCGAGCTCACGGAACGACAGTACCGGAGAGCCCTTGGATACCTGATCCGCCGTGAGGACAATGAAGAAGACATCGATCCAATGTACCGTGGAGTTTGGATTAACATGTGAAACAATGCACGCAATCGTCTCAACTGAGATGCCCGAAACAAGAGGAATGAGAGTCTTCTAGAGGTAAGGCTCGACGAACATAAGGAGCAAAAGTTGAATAGAATTTTTTTTTTTTTTTCATGAAGCTGAATGAATATTTAAACCATATGTATTTGGTATTTGGATTAAAAAAGTAATTAAGTTTTCTTTTCTACATGAAATATGTTAAATTCGAATTTACTATTAAAATCACACACACACATATATATATATTCCAGCTATAATAAAAAAATTAAATTTACTATTATATATCAAAATTAAATTAAATTTTCCAGCTATAATCAAAAAATTCAAAAAATACAAAATTTTATTTTATTTTATTTTATTTTTGACACAAAAGATCATTCTATTACTCAAGCTTGAGGTGGTGTGGCAAGCCACACCGGAATAGAACAACCAACAAAAGAGAAAATGTGATGGTGCTATCTAGCAAGACGAGTTAACAAATCCGCATTCGAAACAAAGGCGCGTGGGACATTCGAAATCTTGAAGCCCTGGAACGCAAACTTCGTCCTCTCAAATTCCTGAAGCTCTGTCGCAAAATCCGGCCAGTCCATCAGATTGGAAAGCATGTGAATGACGTCCTGATTATCTGTCCCATATTCCTGAATATCCAAATGGGCTGGTACACTCTGCATTGCCCATAAGAGCACCTCCAGCTCTGAGTGTAGGGATGATATCCGCCGGACTTGGTTACGAGAACCCATCCAAGTGCAAAAACCGTCAGCCCCAACAAGGGACCAGCCCAGTCCGTTGTGTCTGTCCGTCGTATTCCAAGACCCATCCACTAAGCAGATATTCTGCAAGCGTACGGCTTGCGGTTGTGTGTGTTGGGCCTCCAAAATAGGTTGAGAGTCCTCCGCAGTCGCTCCGGTCCAAGCCCGCCACTCAGAGGTAGCTCGGCTAATAACATCTGCCGCCTCCCACGTGATCCCACAGAACAGTTGTTCATTACATGCCTTCCAGATAAACCAGAGGAGCCACAGATAAGATCTGTGTCCCTCCACACTCGCCGCCTCAGAACTCCAAAATAAATAGGCCAAAGAGCTATAAAGGCTCGACACAGGAAAAACCCCTGGGACCCGCAAGGTAGGAACCATTGCCCACACTTGTAGCGCAGAAGGGCATTCGAAGAAAGCATGAAGAACTGTCTCCTCCGAAACCCCACACCTCGGACAAAGGTCCGTACAGTGGACTCCCCAATTGGTCAAATTATGTGTAATAGCTATGTAGCCAGATACCATCTGCCATATAAGATGACAAATCTTCTGTGGCGCATCAATCCTCCAGGCATGACACTTCAAATCTGTCAAACTCGGCCCATAATGGTCTTCCCCATCCTTGCTGGCAACCAGCTCCCGGGCTATCTTATACACTGATCTGACTCAGTACTGTCCCGATCTTGTGAATTGCCAACAAAAACCATCCACATGAAATGACTGAGCAATCGGTAAACTCCTGATAAGGGGGATATCCTCTGCCACAATGAATTCTTCCAAATTTTGAATATCCCATTGTTTGGAGTCGCGTTCGATAAAGTCACTAACCACCATCAACGGATGGACAACAGGGACCCTTGCTCTCGCAGGCCGTGCAGGCTTTGTCGGTAGCCATGGATCCTCCCAAGCCCTGGTAGTAAGGCCAGACAATTTTTTTTTTCCGTAATCCATAAAGCAAGAGCTCCTTAGATGCTAACATACTTCACCACCCGTATGAGGATCTATCTGCCTCCACTGCGCGCAGCGGCGTAGAAAACTTATAATACCTCCCTTTAAAAACCCGCGCCAAGAGAGAGTGCGGGAACCGGTTAAGCCTCCATAGCTGTTTGGCCAAAAGGGCCAAAATAAATTCATGGAGCATACGAAAACCTAACCCGCCTTCAGCTTTGGTAGCACATAGCTTATCCCATCTCGCCCAGTGAACACCCCGACAAGAAGGATCTGAACTCCACCAATATCTAGCAATCGCACTAGTAATCTTATCACAGACAACCAACGGAAGCAGGAAACTCGACATAACATACGTCGGCAGGGCTAACGCAACAGCTTTGATCAAGATCGGTTTCCCTCCCTTGGATAACCGCTTAGAAGACCACATATTCACCCGATTCTGTAACCGATCCCTAATGAAGGCAAAGACCTTACATTTGGATCCTCTCAGATCCCCCGAAATACCTAAGTAGGTTCCGAGGCCACCATCGATTTCGATACCCAGGATATCCTTGAGACCTTGTCTAACTGAATATGTGGTCTTCTTGCCAAACATGACCGAAGACTTGAGCAGATTAACTTTTTGTCTTGATGCCTTGCCATACAACTCTAGAATTCTCATTACCTCCAAACACTCTCGGGGCTCCGCCTTACAAAAAAGAGACTATCGTCCGCAAACAGGAGGTGGGACATTGACGGACTAGCTCTCGCTACCCGCATTCTAGTTATGTGTCCCTGCCACTCCGCCTCTTTCAGTAGGCCAATGAGCACTTCTGTGCACATTATGAAGATAAAGGGAGACAAAGGATCTCCCTGCCTCAATCCACGTTCAGGCTGAATATGGCCACGAGGGTGACCATTTATCAGAACACGATAGGAGACCAAATGGATACACCGCATGATCCAAATGATCCACTGCTCCGCAAATCCCATCTTCTGCATCACGGCCTCAACAAAATCCCACTCAACCCTGTCATATGCTTTGCTCATGTCTGACTTAATAGCCATCCGTCCTGATTGTCCCATCAGATTAGTGTTTAGTCCGTGAAACAGCTCCTGAGCCACCAGAATGTTATCCGTGATCAAGTGCCCAACAACAAAGGCTGACTGGGTCTCAGATATAAGAGCAGGCAAATATCTCTTGAGCCTCTGACATAAAAGCTTCGAAACTATCTTGTAGCACACATTGAAGAGACTAATCGGTCGAAACTATGCCATCTCCTGAGGTCTATCTGTCTTTGGAATGAGGCAGATATTGGTCTCATTCAGTCCAAGCGCAACGACGCCATCCGTAAGGAATTTGTTCACCATCGCAATGACATCTACTTTCACCACTTCCCAAAAATGCTGATAGAATAGGGCCGTCATCCCATCTGGACCCGGTGCTTTTTCCGGATGCATGGCGAACAACGCACAACGAACTTCCTACTCCGTCACAGGTTTCGTCAGTTCCACGTTCATAGCAGGGGTAATTTTCTGAGGAACGAAGCCTAATACCTCATCAATAGCAAGTTGCCAAGATGTCTGGAACAAGTCTCTGAAGTACCTTGTGGCAATGGCCACAATGTCGTCCTCCTGCTCGACAACTTCACCCTCCTCATTTCTAAGACGTACAATCCTATTTCTCGCCCGTCGCGGCATTGTCGTTACGTGAAAATAACTCATATTGCGGTCTCCTTCCCGGAGCCATAGTGCCCTACTCTTCTGACGCCAAAAAGTCTCCTCCTTTAGAGCATCATGTAGATCTGTCGTAGCCAATGCTAGCTCTTCTGAAGTTGAGCTATCCGACGAGTTAGACATGGCCAAAACCTAACCGTAACCGTGTTTCTGACCGTAACCGTTACGTTTTCGAACCGTAACCAGACCGTAACCGTATAAAACGGTTACAACTGTAACCGTCAACCGTAAAAATATATTAGTTATGGTTAAACGTAATTTTTAACCGTAACCGTTAGTTAAGCGTAACTGTATTCAAATCGTCGGTTAACCATGAGATTAACCGTAAAATTGTAACCGTAACCGTTTTTAAAAAAAATAATTTTATATATATATGCACATATTTTACGTAAATTCTATTAATAAAAATATGTAAGAACTTTATGGATCAACAAAAATTGATCGATACCATTATTTTCATAGTTCATAGTTCGGTTATCACTTTTATTAGCATTAGGATATACATCATATATTTATTCATCTTATAAAAGGCAATCAAAATTCAAATTTATTCATTTAAAATAGTCAAAAAAAATTCCAAAGTAAATTGCTTTCATTTCTATCCTTATAATGTATTTGATGTAGATTTCCTCTTTACCATCCAAAATCCATCAAAACTATCAAAAATATGAATATCGATCAAGTTTTATCATCAAAAATATGACAAAATATGAATATGATCGTTTTGGTTGGATTTAATCAAAACCAAACCAGTAAATCTTAATAAGAACTCCAACTTTTTTTCTAGTGTAGAAAAATACAATAAAGATTTTTTCCTTGGGTTTAACATTTAAATTTCAAAACATATTTTCTAAATATAATTATTATAATAGTTAACTAAATTTATTTATCTTATCAAAATCATTTTTTAATATAATAATAATAATAATTAAAATTATTAACCGTATCTTAATTATCATATAATTGTAACCGTATCTAACCGTAACCGTTTAACCGTAACCGTATTTAACCGTAAACGTTTTAACCGCATATTAAATGGTTAAGGTTAAGGTTAAGCATTTTTTCTAACCGTAACCGGTGGTTAATCAACCTTAACCGTGGTAACCGTAACCGTGATCATACCTACGACGAGTGAAGGACATCCACCTTATTCTTTAACTCCTCCGGACGATGGTCTGCAGCAACCCTATCGGTCTTGCTCCAGGAGACAATGGTCTTCCTACATGCGGCGATTTTAGACTGCAAGTCCAAAGTAGATGTCATCCCTCGCCAACTATCCCTCACAATGTCTTTAAATCCCTCCTTCTTAATTAATCTTTTGTCAAACCTAAAAGATTTCATCGCCTGCAGATACAAAATTTTATTTGAAAATTGATTTTTGTATTGTATATTAGACTATTGCATAAATAAAACACAATTGTAGAGTACGCGATAAAGCAAAATAAAATGTTGTATTACAAATACATAACAATCGCATTTAGAAATACGCTATATAAAATGTTGTAGAGTCTGATACAAGTACCAATTATGACATTAATAAACAAAGTAATAATATAAATAAAATGCTATTGTAAAATAAACAATTGCAAATAATAAAACGCTATCGTAAAAGTAACTATCGTAGTATAATGCAAAACCGCTACGACAGATCTCGGACCTATTGTCGCGGTGGAAGAAACAACGTTTATAACAACGCTGTGATATTGATAGATAGCGTTTATTGGACGCTATTAATGAGCAAATTTCCTGTAGTACGAACCTTGTAGGCTACTTTACTACACTATATTTATTGCTCGGACTCTAACCCCTTTTTTTTGTTCAGGTATCTCAGATCCTCCACGAGTTTCTGACAAATTATCCAGAGCCTTTGTTCAAAGACTCAAGCAAACTCCTTCTTCATGGCCTTTCGAGGATTCGAGTTTTGTTATGAGGAGTCGAAATTTGTTCTTATAAGTATTAAGGCTTCACTTGTCTTTTCTTTTTTAGTTTTGGAAGACGACATTCATGTCGAGGTCTCAACTGAAGGAAGCAACTCTGGTAATGATAAAATGCCTCTTCAACTATCATTCTGTTCTCAAGGAGCCAAAGCTAAGCAGGTCAAATCCACCAGTATCTCCGAATGTCATGGGAGTGATAAGGTTTCGGGTGGTTACTTCATAAGTTCCATCCGAAAGGTTCTTGACGACCGGACCTCAAATGTTGCAAAGGCTGTTACCCCAATCTCCACCATTCTCGAAACCTCAAAAGGTCAAGAGAAGATGACTCAGTCTGGTCACCATGACATGGATGTGAGCCCTCTTGGTTCCAGGGGATGCCAAGAACTGGAGATATTCCTGCCAAAAGGTGTAAACCTGATTAGGTGGAGAATTCCTCAAGATCCTCATCTTCATCATCCAAGGGTGGCACTGTTGCGTAGACCTTTGCTCATTCGAAGCCAAGTTTAGTCTTAGACGATACTTGGGATTTAGGGACGCTGATGCGTCATATGAAGCTGGTTGGTTGTTCCCTCCCTACCATCAATAATCTAACAAACAGGAAGGAATTTATAGATATCGCTCATCACCTTGGTCATGTAACATACATGGCTTTACTTGTTCTACTTGCTTGAGCTCTTGTTGATATATCATTTGTGCCGCTATTCTTTTTTTTTTGGAAAAATTAGCTAATGCTATTAATATGGCTCAACTGAAGCTTGGAAACATAGTCAAGAACTCGCATGATGCTAGGGAACTTAAATATGTGAGGCGCGTCTTTCAGGAGACCAAAGATGAAATTGAGTTAGCAAAATCTCAGGATCTTGGTTTTTTGGTTCAGGTTGAAGACCTTAAATCTCAAGTGGAGACTTTGAATAGTAAGAAGCAAGACATGTCCCTTGAGGTTCAGGTAAAGGCGGGTAGAATTGTTTCCCTAGAGAATGCCAGAAAGATTGTTGAAACTCAAGTCAAAGAATTGATGACCATTATTTTGCTTATATATCTATATGGCAATCTCAGGTTTAGGCTAGGGTTGTTTATCTTACATGAGGTTTCACTTTCATTATTTCAAAGGTCTTAAGACTTTTTTTTAATCATCAGTCTTTGCTGAACCTTTCGACTAGATTTTGATTTTGAGATTTTTTGAAGTTTTGGGTTCTTGCGATCCTTGAAGCAGGCTTCTTGTGTCTTTGAGGGTCACAGTAACATGGTTGGGAATCGTAAGATGACCCTTTATGATTTCTGAGATTCTAGTTTCAAAAAATCAGGAGTCAATGAAGGATTTTAACTTTCTTGGGAATCGTACTTCTGAAGACACTAAAATTGATATGAGGATTTTATGATCTTTTACACTCATGTCTCTGGGAACCTGAATTGATATAAGGGTTTTAAGATCTTTTAAGGATCAGGTTTCTGGGACTTGAAATTTAAATAATGATTTGAAGACCTTTAAGGATAAGATTTCTGAGAATCTAAAATTGGTACGAGGATTAGGTTTCTAGGAACCTGAATTCGATATAAGGATTTCAAGACCCTTTAAGAACCAGGTTTCTGAGTATCTGAAATTTATATAAGGATTTTAAGACTTTTTAGGATCATATTTCTAAGAGTCCAAAATTGATATGAGGGTAAGATTTCTGGGAAGCTGAAATTGATATAAGGAATTGAAGACCTTTTAAGGATCAGGTTTCCAGGAACCTGAAATTGATATGAAGGTAAGGTTTCTGGGAACCTGAAATTGATATAAGGATTTTAAGACCTTTTAATGATCAGCTTTCTGGAAACCTAAAATTTATATAAGGGCCAGGTTTCTGGGAACCTGAAATTGATATAAGGATTTTAAGACCTTTTAAAGATCAGGTTTCTGGGAACCTGAAATTGATATGAGGGTTAGGTTTCTGGGAGCCTGAAATTCATATAAAGACTTTAAGACCTTTTTAAGTATCAGTTTTTAGAACCTGAAATTTATATAAGGGTCAGGTTTCTGGGAACCTGAAATTGATATATGGATTTTAAGACCTTTTAAAGATCAGGTTTCTGGAAACCTGAAATTTATATACGGATTTAAGACCTTTTGAATGCCATTTTTGGCCTCGCTGATTTATGTAACTATTGGACATAAACAAGTGGTAACAGTTGTATTTTTCACATGTAAAAATGTGGAGAAATGACATGTAATTTTTGAAATTGTCGAATAGTCTTTGGGCGCCATCTCTTCCCCTTTAGTATGATAGAGGCTCTAGGCCCCAAGTTTTACAGGGGGGTATGTTTCCTATAGGAGACGTAAATGAATATTTAAGGAATGGGGTTGAACTCATTATATGAAGCTGCCTACGTACCCTGTCAAGGGATCAAGTCTAATGTAATTCGATTTGGAGAGTACTTAATGATAATACTTTTTGAGGTTCATGGCATTCCATGATCATTTTTCTGGTACTCGAGTTCGTACTTTTACAACTTTATAGATGCCTGGGCATACTATATGGATTATTTGCTAGGGACCTTCCACATTGGTACCGTGCTTCCCGACGTCTTGCTCTTTGGTGTTCTCGAATACTTTACATAATACAAAGTATTCAACTACAAATTTTCGTGTTTGACGTTAGAATTGTAGTATTGTGTGATAGCTTGCTGATAATTTTGAATGCAGATTAATGCTTGGTTTCGATGTTCCTTGATTATATTGAGATTGTCTAGTAACAACTGGTTGTTCGTCTTGGGGTTTGAAACACAAAGGTTTCTCCGAAGGCTGCCGACCGAGACCTCGACTGGCACAACAGCTTCAGCGCCATAGGTTAGAGACAAAGGAGTTTCTTCTGTAGCCCTTCTTGGGGTGGTGCGACATGCCTAGAGGACTTCGGGTAGTTTGTCGGCCCAAGATTTCTTCTTGGTGCCTAGTCATTTCTTGAGGTTTGCTAAAATTGATTTGTTGGCATCCTTAGTCGGGTGTTTCCCTGCGCATAACAAGGCGTGGATGTGGTGAGGCATATATTCCATATTTCGCAGAATGCTCTGAAATGATTGGATATGAATTGAGATTCGTTGTCAGTTACGATATTTTAAGGGATTCCGTGGCGGCAAAAAATATTCGCCATAAAAGGTTCTCAACTTCATATTCGGTCACCTGTTGTAGGGCTTCACCTTCAATCCATTTGGTGAAATAGTCAGTTAGGACCAGCAGGAAGTGTAGCTTCTATTGTCCTTTCCCTGATGCTATTAATGGCTTGATGACATCCATTGATCATCGCATGAAGGAATACAGGGCATATATCGATGCAAGCTTTTCAGTTGGTTGATGGATTATGGGAGCGTGACACTTGTCACATTGGCTAGAATATGTTTCTTAATATGCGGTTATGGTTGGGAAGAAGTACTCTTTCCTTTTATTCTTGTGAGGGCTCGACCTCCTGAATGGTTACCGCGGGAGTCTTCATGTACATTTGCCATAAGTTTAAGAGTGTTAAGACCATGAATGCATTTTTGGTATTGTCCAGACACGCTTCGTTTGTAGAGTTTGGGGCCAATTATACAATATCTTGCACTTATGGCTTTGAGTTTGCGAGCCTCCCACTTGTAGGAGGAGCACTCCCTCCTGAATGTATTGTATACTTGGTATTCTCCAATCAGCTCTTCCATTATCTGGTCATGAAAAGGGATTGGAGGTTCCTGTGTCAATACAACCACATGTTTCAGGCTATCAGAGGGCTCAGTACCCTCAGAAGTCAAGTCATGCCCCCTGAGGCGTTCTGAGGATCCGGGTCCGAGGAACCTTTGTCCCCTAGGACGCCAATTTGGGAAATATTCAATTCTGGAGACTGCGTTAATGCAACCCTTCCCCTGTAATGTCTGATCTTGAGTTTTGGGACCCATAACGTTATGTGAATTTGAGTGAATGTTTCACGGTGGTTGGCCATTGTTTTCATTACATGGGACTGGCTCCCCCCTCTTCCTTTACTTCTGATTCATTTTTGGTTGATGCCTTGGTGACAATACCTATACTTGACTTATCGATACCTTCCAAAGGTATTATATTTTTTATTAGGGGATCAGATGTGGAAGCAAATGCTGCTAAAGCGTCCGCGGAAGAGTTTTGTCCTCATGGGATTCTCGTCAGCTCGAATTTGTCGAATTGTTTAGTTAGATTTTGCACAACCTCGAGGTATGCTCCCATTCGTTCGTCCCTTGTTTCATATTCTCCGTGGAATTGACTGGCGACGAGTTAGGAATCGCTGAAGCGCTCAACTCTCAAATTCCAAGACATAAGGCTAACTTTAGGCTAGCGAATAATGCTTCGTATTCTCCTTCATTGTTCGAGGCGCTGAAGCCTAATCGATAGGATTATTTGATTATTTTTCCAGGTGAGGAATTTGGCATTAAACCTCTTCCAGAGCCTTGTTTTGAGGATGATTTGTCAGCGTGGAGTGTCCATCTCGGGGTTATTGAGCCCTCGTTAAAATGGTGAATAGCTAGTTCGATAACGAAGCCAGCAAAGAGCAGGGCTTTGGGACGGTTCGAGGTTGATATTTTATGTCGTACTCACTGAGCTCAATGGACCATTTGGCGAGATATCCAGACTGGCTGGGAATATGAATTGTCGTTTGAAATAGTTGAGAAGTCATTACGATGATCGAATATGATTGGAAATAGGGCTTGAGTTTTCGGGTTGTAGTGACAACTGCCAAGGCTAGTTTCTCCATAACAAGGTACCTTGTTTCTGCGTCAATAAGGCTTTTGCTCGTGTACTACATGAGTTTTTGCTCATTTTTCTCTTCTCGTACCAATACAACACATATTGTTGCTGGGGAAATGGCGATATATAGGTATAGAGGCTCTCCGGTAACTAATTTGGATAATATAGGAGGCTTCAACAGGTAATTTTTGAGTTGTGTAAATGCCCCCTCATACTTCTCATCCCATAAGACCTTTTTATTATTCTTTAGGAGTTCATAGAATGGGAGGCATTTGTAGCCTCCAAAGATCCATCTTCATCTTCAATACATCCATATTCTTCCATAAACTCGGTTTTATCTTCTCCTCTCTCCTTTGATTTGATATGAATGCTTGCTGCCATGATTGATTTCGTGTTTACATGCATTTAATATATTAGTTTGTATGTTAGACAGTAGATTACAAAGAGTCAATGAGTTTACTTGAATAGGATTAGTAGTCAATTAGGTTTTATCAATAATGTTATTACCTTTACTCATTCGTTAATGCTATTCTTGTACGAAAGCTGATAAAAGAATAGATCTATAGCGATATCCATTCCAAAAGCTTGACTTACCGCTGGATCTATTATTTGGTGAGTCTTTCTAAGTAAGCTTCGAAAGTAGATCGACTTTAGAATCCTGAACAACCAGTCTTGATCGTTTTTATGCGTGTTTATTATTTTGAGGCCATTCGAAATTCTAGGTCCTTTTGATATTAATCATGGAATCCCAAACCTCCAAAGTGGAGAGGATTTACCTTAGTGGATTTTTTCTAGACCGAAACTTTATGCCCCTAGTCTTTTTTAGCTCATGCTTGTTTACTTTAACTTTTTGTTGTTTGATGCATATCATATCATTGATTTATCCCATGTAAATTAGCATATAAAATAAAATTTCGTTTTGCATAACTAAATCATAATAAAAAAAAACAAACCCCCTGCATATTTCGTTCGTAGCTTAATCTGAAGGTCAATTATCCTAAGTGTGAAACCTAGTCCATGTGGATTCGATCCCTAAGTATTATTGCGAATGTTGTACACTTGCAGCTATGTTTTAACTGGGGTAAAACTTGAGCCCACATCAAGATTTTGGGTCCGTTGTCGGAGACTAGTATTCTTTGCCTTAGGATTTAGATCTAGAGTTTAGTTTAGAAGTTTTTTTCTTATTTCTTGTTTGTAAAACTCGATTTTTCTAGAACTGGGATTTCAGTTTTTCTACAAACACTAGAAACTTAGATTTTTCTTTATAGGTTTTAGGATATTAACACTTATACTTAGGTTTAAATTAGATTAGGATAAGATTTTACTTTTTCTTTTTAGATTAAGATTTTCCTTGTATTTGATACTACTAACTTTTTCTCTTTGATTTTTCAGGGAAACCAAAGAGAAAACAGGACCATATTCTCACAATAGCCACGTTTTTAAGGAGTTCCAGCCCCCATGATCATCATAAAAATTTATACTAAGGAGGAGCTTAGGTACATCCTAAGAGACATCAACCATAGAGAGACCCTGAAAAGCCTAGATTTCACGTCCATAGAACCCATGATCCACAGAAAAGGAACCAACCTTAGATCAACCATTGGAAAATGTTTTTTAGACTCAAACATTGTTGGAAATAATCACAAAGTCCAGAAAAGACAAGCAGTACCTCAAAGAGATCATCAGAGCATTCAAAAATCGAAGATTTCGGTAATTTCTATCACTTGAAGCTCACCATCAAATCACCAATCTACCTCTGACCAGCCACGTCCTACCTCTTCTCATTCTCATAATCACGTGCCATTGGATTCTTTAAAGTGCACAATTGAAGACTTGGTGGCACAACTGATGCAACCCAAGATCTTCTGAAAGAGAGATCGAAACTTCTAATGTTATTTTGTTGGTTTTTCTGTGGTTTTATGGATGAGAATAGATGAGGATGATTGATAGAAAGATTGAAGTGTAATAGATCGAGAGAATTAACTCTTTTGTGATCTAAAACAAAAAAAGCTCTTAGAGAATTAACTCTATAGCGATCAGCTTCTTCTGGATATTACACACTAGAAGGTTGTGAATTGAGATATGACACACTCAAATTCACGAAAAAGATGGAGAGAAACTTCTCTTTTCTATATTAAACTTCTATGAATTATCCCTTTCTATAAGGTGTTTTATGTTTAAATAGAAAAGATGGAAACCCTAAACTAAATCAAAATAAAAAGTAAAATATGATACATAAGATTAAGGGCCACGAAAATTTGAGGTTATTTTATGTCTTCTTTCTCCTTTGATGGGCCTAATTCATCTCCTGGTCGCCATTTTTTAGTTTGGAGATTATCGAACAGACGAAACTCCAAATGAAGCAAGTGCAGAACTGGTTTGGCCCGTTTGAGTAAACAGATCATAACTTGATATTCCCATGCCTAATTCTCCTCATTTTTGGCTTGTTGGAAAGCTAAGTGATCCATCTTGAAGTATATGATTGGCTTTGGCTCTGGTCGTCTCATGTATGGGCTGTAAACCACGTCTAAAATCTGATACTCGCAGATGAATAACCTGTAGAACCTTCGGTTTAGAAAATTCATAACTTTCAACTCCAAATAGCTATTGACATGAAACCAACTCCTGAAGCTGATATTATGCGTCAAATTTGTAGATAAAATGGTTTTACACATCGGTTCCTTCTGGTTTTGTCGGAACATTCTTTGGAGTGATGATATGTCTGTTCTGCAAAAATCCGGATTCACCCAGATTGTAAGTTCCATAGCTCTCAGATCTTTAATGTCGTTGTGATGGGAAAAATTTCTAAAGATTCTATGATGAGTGAGATTTCCAGAACTATCGAGCTTGTTGCCTAATTCCTGTTGGTTGGAAAGATATGCTCCTTTAAACGCTCCTACGTCAAATCTGTTTTCCAGGCAGCTTACTCGGTTATCTTGTTGTCTGAGGAATAAGCGGGTCAGGATTGCATCATTCCCTCTTCCTTTAAAAGGATTTGTCCTCAAATCCGGACCCTCTAGGATGAATGAATCGTCAATACTTAGCTTGGATGCTGTTGTCCTTTTGTCCAATGTGTTGGTTTTGTTGCTGGACACACATGCCATTCCTCCTGGCTNCCAAATAACAGGCTGAAGCTTATCAAAACAGAAAAATAAACCATGATTTCCACCTGTTTTGATCATTGCGTGCTCCTTCTCGTGGACTGATTCAGATCCAATGATTTTTGCTTCTTCAGCCAAGTTTTGATCATGAATTATAACACTTACAGCCTTTGATTCCTCCTCTTGATTCAGCTTTTCGAATTGATGATTTTCTTCGCAAAGAAG
>OVAN01006716.1:0-20801 GCA_900406275.1 Anastatica hierochuntica | reverse complement strand
TATTATTATTATTATTATTATTATTATTATTATTATTATTATTATTTTACATTTTTATAAAAAAAATATCAAAAATTTCTTAATTTTTAAATTAAAAATGCCACATTACGTTAGTTCGCCCTAAACCTCGATACGGCTGAGCACGAAACTGAGATCATCCATTCTACTTTTATTCAATCATAAGCACACTTAACTATAAAATTTGTTCAGGAAAATTAACTAAAAAGATAAGTTCACTTCACAATAGAGGTAACTAAATCATTCGTTTGAACTTTCCTCACCACCATTATTTCTTCATAAAAAAGGGTATAACACTCACAACCATTTATAGAACGCAACGTTCTCGTTACCCACCAAGATCGTCACCCTTGATGGTGTGAGCCTTCGTGACTCCACACTTATCTGGATTCGGCTTTGATATCAAATTGTAACACCCTTGTTCGTCCCTTCTGTGTGCGTCAACGCCTGTCTAGACCTGTGGGCCCAACCGCACATTCAATTCTATTAAGTTCTGTTTACACACCATTATTTCTCCATATACAAGGTATCACATTTATGTTTTTAATGTACACAAAAGATTTCTATCTAACATAACAAAAGAAACTCTTACATGAAAAATATGATGAATAATAAGAAAATGCTCATTATATTGATAGCCATTTGAAGTAGTGAAGTAGATCATCATCTTGATGTTAACAAGGAATTTACAAGAAACTGTTTAATAACTACATCAGTAGATGCCAATTGAGTAAGACCTTGTTCGTTTCGTCATTTAGTAGGGTTCATCTAGATGATCCATCCAAATGATATATCTGGATGGATCATCGAAATGATGTTCATTTCGATTTTTTTCCGTTCACTTAGATGGTTCATCTTGATGATTTATTTGGATGCTTTGTTCGTTTGCTCATCTAGATGGTTCATCTGAATGATTGTAATAAGAAAAAGACTAAAATACCTTTGTTTTAGTTTAACGCTTTTTTTTAATCTTTTTCTATTTTTTAATCAAAACCATATCTTTTTGATCTTAATCATTTTTTTTATCTTAATATTAAAAAAAATAATTTTTATTTTTATTTAAATTACATTTTCAACGAAATAACGTTTAGATCTGACTTTTAGATTGATTTTGCAGTTTTGGTGGGAAAATACAATTTTACGGTGTTGGCGGAAAAAATGTGACTACGGTCTTAATTGGAAAGATGATTTTGTATTTTTTGCAGAAAAATGTTATTCTGCAGTTTTGACGAAAAAATGTGATTATGAGGTTGGGACGGGAAAATTTTATTTTGGCAAAAATCTACGGTTTTTGTAGAAAAATATGATTTTGCCGTTTTGGTGGGAAAATTGGTTTTGTGGTTTTGGTGGGAAAATTGATTTTACGGTTTTGGCGCGAAAATGAGATTTTGCATTTTGNGGGGGGGGGGGGGGGGGGAACTCATTTCTTTTTTTTCCTAGATTAAGTTAATATCTTTTTATGAATTTTCAGTTTATAATAAAGATTTAAGTATAAAAAATTTCTAGGTGTTGATTGTTTTTGAGACTGTAAAAACTGTGAAGGTTTTAACAATATTTAAAAATTTCAATAGTTTTTCTTTTTCCAATCACACTTTCACTTTCCTAAAAATACTCAAACCTGCTAAAAGCACTCACAACTCTAACTTCTCTTTTTTGTTCATGTTTCGTAAGTTTTTTTTTAAGTCTAAACAAAATGACTTTTACTATTTTTAAAGTCACAACCACAAAAGTAACAGTGAAACATTTTACAGTTAATATTTTTTTAACAGCCTACAGTAAAAGTCCAAAACAATCAGACCTCTAGTTTATCAAATATCAAATTAATCCTAAATCTAAACATAAATCCTTTCTACCTTTTTCTCTCATTCTACTTCACGACGTTCTCATTTCCATCTCTCATTTATTTTTGCATCTATTTAAGAATATCATAATCTCTCTTCTATTATGTTTTTATTTACATTTTTAAAGTATATTCATATTATTTAAATTTTACCTTTTTATAGAAAATAATAAAAATTTATTTATTTTTAAAGTAAAAAGGCCACATTTCGTTAGTTCGCCCTAAATCTCGATATGGCTGAGCACGATACTGAGATCACTCATTTTAATCTTATTCAAGTATAAACACACTTAACTATAAAAAATTTCAGGATAATTAACCGAAAAGATAAGTGCACTTCACTATAGAGGTAACTAAATCATTCTTTTGAACTTTCCTCACACATCATTATTTCTTCATAAATAAAGGTATCACACTCACTACCATTTATTGAACGCAACGTTCTCGTTACCCACCAAGATCGTCACTCTTGATGGTGTGAGCCTTCGTGACTCCACACTTATCGGGATTATGTTTGATATCAAATTGTAACACCCTTGTTCTTCCCTTCTGTATGCGTCAACGCCTCTCTAGGTCTGTGGGCCCAACCCCACATTCAATATATTAAGTTCTGTTCACACACCACTATTTTTCCATATACAAGGTATCACATATATGTTTTTTATGTAATTGATAATACACAAAAGATATCTATCTAACATAACAAAAGAAATTCTTTCACGAAAAATATGATGAATAATAAAAAAATGCTCATTATATTGATAGTCATTTGAAGTAGTGAAGTAGATCATAATCTTGATGTTAACAAGGAATTTACAAGAAACTATTTAATAACTACATCAGTAGATGCCAATTGAGTTAAAACTTGTTTGTTTCCTCATGCAGCAGGTTCATCTACATGATCCATCCAAATGATGTATCTAGATGGATCATCGAAATGATGTCCATTTCTATTTTTTTCCGTTCACCTAGATGGTTCATCTTGATGATTCATCCAGATGCTATGTTCGTTTGCTCATCTAGATGGTTCATCTGAATGATTGTAATAAGAAAAAGATTAAAATTCCCCTGTTTTAGTTCAACTTTTTTTTAAATAATTTCAATTTTTTTAATCAAAAACATATCTTTTTGATCTTAATCATATTTTATTTAATCTTATTATTTAGTAAAATCATTTTTATCTTTTATTTAAATTATATTTCCAACGAAATAATGTTTAGATCATACTTTTAGATTGATTTTACTATTTTGGTGGGAAAATAGAATTTTACGGAGTTGGCGGAAAAAATGTGATTGCGGTCTTAATGGGAAAAAATGATTGTGTAGTTTTTACAGAAAAATGTGATTCTGCGGTTTTGACGAAAAAATGTGATTATTCGGTTTTGACGGGAAAAAGCAGTTTTGGCGAAAATTTACGGTTTTACAGTTTTTACAGAAAAATATGATTTTGCGGGTTTGGCGGAAAAATTGGTTTTACGGTTTAGGCGGGAAAACTAATTTTGCATTTTTGGCGCGAAATTGCGATTTTTCATTTTTGGGGAGAATACTGATTTATTTTTTTCGTATATTAAGTTAATATCTTTTTATGAATTTTCATTTCATAATAAAGATTTAAGTATAAAAAAAGTTCTAGTTTATCAAATATCAAACTAAACCTAAATCTAAACATAAATCCTTTCTACCTTTTTCTCTCATACTACTTCACGATTTTCTCATTTCCATCTCTCATTTATTTTTTCCCTTTTTAAAGAATGCCATAATCTCTCTTCTATTATGTTTTTTTTTACATTCTGAAAGTATATTGTTATTATTATAATTTTACTTTTTAAAAAAATATCAAAAATTTATTAATCTTTAGATAAAAAAGTTCACATTTCGTTAGTTCACCCTAAACCTCGATACGGCTGAGCACGAAACCGAAATCACCCGTTCTACTCTTATTCAAGCATAAGCACACTTAACTATAAAATTTTTTCAGGATAATTGACCGAAAAGATAAGTGCACTTTACGATAGAGGTAACTAAATCATTCTTTTGAACTTTCCTCATACACCATTATTTCTTCATAAATAAGGGTATCACACTCACAACCATTTATTGAACACAACGTTCTCGTTACCCACCAAAATTGTCACCCTTGATGGTGTGAGCCTTCGTGACTCCACACTTATCTGGATTCGGCTTTGATATCAGATTGTAAACTCTTGTTCGTTCCTTCTGTGTGTGTCAACGCCTCTCTAGGCCTGTGGGCCCAACCTCACATTCAATTATATTAAGTTCTGTTCACACACCACTATTTCTCCAAATACAAGGATCGCATTTATGTTTTTAATGTAATTGTTAATACACAAAATGTTTCTATCTAACATAAGAAAAGAAACTCTTACACGAAAAGTATGATGAATAATAAGAAAATGCTCATTATATTGATAGTCATTTGAAGTAGTGAAGTAGATCATAATCTTGATGTTAACAAGGAATTTACAAGAAACTGTTTAATAACTACATCAGTAGATTCCAATTGAGTAAGACCTTGTTCGTTTCCTCATTTAGCAGGTTCATATAGATGATCCATCCAAATGATGTATCTGTATGGATCATCCAAATGATTTTCATTTCTATTTTTATCCGTTCATCTAGATGGTTCATCTTGATGATTCATATGGATGCTTTGTTCGTTTGCTCATGTAGATGATTAATCTGAATGATTATAATAAGAAAAAGACTAAAATACTCTTGTTTTAGTTTATCGTTTTTTAATATTTTTCTATTTTTTATTCAAAATTATATCTTTTTGATCTTAATCTTATTTTTTAATCTTAATATTAACCAAATTAATTTTTATCTTTTATTTAAATTATATTTCTAACTAAATAACCTTTAAATCATACTTGTAGATTGATTTTGCGATTTTGGGGAAAAATACAATTTTATGGTGTTGGCGAAAAAAATGTGACTGAGGTCTTAATGGGAAAATATGATTTTGTAGAAAAATGTGATTCTGCTTTTTTGACTAGAAAATGTGATTATGCGGTTTTGATGGGAATATGCGATTTTGGGCGAAAATTTATGGTTTTACGGTTTTTTTTTTGCAGAAAATTATGATTTTGCGGTTTTGGCGGGAAAATCGATTTTACGGTTTTGGCGAGAAAATGCGATTTTGCATTTTTGGTGGGAAAATCAGTTTTACAGTTTTGACGGAAAGATTTGATTTTATGGTTTAAACGTTTTTTTAAATCTTTTTATATTTTTTAATCAAAACCATATCTTTTTTATCTTAATCATATTTTTTAATCTTAATATTAACCAAATTAATTTTTTATCTTTTATTTAAATTATATTTCTAACTAAATAACTTTTAAATCATACTTGTAGATTGATTTTGCGGTTTTGGTAGAAAAATACAATTTTATGGTGTTGGCGAAAAAAATGTGGTTGAGGTCTTTATGGGAAAATATGGTTTTGTAGTTTTTGCAGAAAAATGTGATTCTGCTTTTTCGACGAGAAAATGTGATTATGTGGTTTCGATGGGAATATGCGATTTTGGGCGAAAATTTATGGTTTTGCGTTTTTTTCAAAAAATTATGATTTTGCGGTTTTGGCGGAAAAACGATTTTACGGTTTTGACGAGAAAATGCGATTTTGCATTTTTGGTGGGAAAATCGGTTTTACGGTTTTGACGGAAAGATGTAATTTTATGGTTTTGGCGGAAAATTAGATTTTGCGGTTTTGGCGGAAATATGTGATTTTAAGATTTTGGCGAAAAAATTATGATTTTTTGTTTTTGTGGGTGAATGTGATTTTCAGTTCTGATGAGATAATGTAGTTTTAGGTTTGACTTTTGTATTTTTTTTTTTGCTTAGAGATATTTTATTCTTTTATGTTTTTGGATGGATCATCTCCTCCATTCTGATGATCCAATTAGGATCATTCAGATTTTTTAAATTTTGTATGTGTTTTATAAAATTACTCAGATGATCTATCTAGATGATCATATGCACTAAACGAACAACAAAACGGTGATTTATCCAGATAGATTATCCGAACAAGGGAAGGAACATGCAGACGGTAAATCAAATGGATTTCAAATTAATAATTTGACCCCTTTTTTCTTCGATTAATAATATGACTTAAACAGTCTATCCTTTTAATTTTTGTATGAACATATTTTATGGGCCGTGTTGGAATTATTGGGCTTTGTTTCAATAACAAGCTTCATTAGTATATCAGGTATAGTTAGGCTAAAATTAACGTCATATACTTTGAACATATTTTATGGGCCCGTATTTTATTTATGTCGATGTATCCCAACATATCAATTAGATATAATAGAAACACATCCCAAATATTTTTACATATAAATAAAGTCTACTATGGGCTATAGATTGTATGAAGAACCATCATTTTGAAAAAATTGTTTTTGCAATTGAGGCTAAAGAATTGGTGGGTGGTGTAACGCGTCCTCCGGATTGACCAGCTTTTAAAGGTTTTATAGTCGAAATTGTCGCTGTTATGGCTGGTCTTTCATTGTGGAAGTTGGAATATGCTTCAAGCTCTTCAAATAAATGTGCGGGATTGATTGCTCGGAGTGTAACCAAGGAAGATAGATGGAGATCCTATGTTGCTTCAGGTCCTCCGTCGTGGCTGGTGCGCGTGATTCAACAAGAAAAGCCATGTGCTTAGCTTGGCCTCACTTTTCATCTTCGTCTACTCTGCTGTTTCTAAGTTGTTGCAGTCTGTGTCTCTGCTTTTCTTTAAACATATCGTGTGGCTCTGTTTTTTCTCTTTGCATTTGCGTATCTTTTTTAACTCATTGTCTATTGGTCACTGTACTGATGTTGTTTACTTTTAATTTACAAGATGTTCAAAAAAAAAAAATAAAGTTTTCATAAAATTTAGTATCCTAGTTTTGATGAGAAAGTACGTACTTAAAACTAGGGTTAGGCACTAATACCCGTTATCCATTTTTGATCTGTAATCTGTCTCATACCCGATTCGAAAAAGGGTACCCCAATTTTCGGGTCGGATAAAGAGTATCATATTTCTATTATCCGCGGCTAAGGTCGGATATCGGATATCATTTATTTTTTAACGATCCGTCTTCGTACCGACCCGTTAATATTCGTTTTTAATTATTTGTGTATTATATAATTGTCTACCATAATAATTATGTATACTCATATATAAAATAGGGCAATTCTCAAATATAGCACATTTTCTCATTTTCTGGACACACTTAGCATATGGCTTAGGGTTTTTCCATGTGTAGCATTTTTCAAATGTTAGAATGACCATTTTACCCCTGACAATTTTTAAAATGTGGCTTAGGGTTCTCATTTTCCATAAACCCTAAACCCTAAACCCTAAACACTAAACCCAAAATTAGACAGGAGTATTTTCGGTATATTGTATGTTAAATATGCTAGGGTTAGGAATTTTGGGCTTGTATGCTACATGTGGCCAAAAAACACAAAAGTGTGCTATCTAAGGGAATTTCTCTATAAAATATTACTTTAGAATAAGCAATAATATTTTTTTTATATATAAGACTTGAATTATATTTTTAATATATGTAATATCTAAATTTTATAGGGTTTTCATTCTTTCGGATACATTTTTTCCGGATAACAAGTCGGGTCGGATAACAAGTCGGATATTCATATTTTTAGAGAGTATTCATTTTTTCGAGTACCCGTTTTTTGCGACTTGGATACGGATATACTAAAAATCTATTATCTGTAAAGATCGGATCAGGTAGCGGATACATCAAAAATCAAGGATACCCGACCTGTGCCCACCCCAACTTAAAACTAAACCGATTGAAATATGAAAATCTGCGTCAAATGATCTTTTAACAAACAAAAGTTATGATAAGGGTACTTAATAATATAGGCTAAATGTCATATTATAGTTAATTATATTTCACTCTAAAAATAACTAATTGCGTGTAAGAAGTGAGTAAAGAGTCAATTAAAAGCAAGTAGTTAAACAAGTACCAATTAAGAAAAAATGAATATCAAATATTTATGTCCAGCCTTACATTCACTACACTATGCAATTATATTGCCACTCTCTCTCTCTTCTCCTTCATCATCATCTTCTCATATAGCCGGCGAGAGAGAATTTTCTTCGAGCATTTCCTCTTTCCAAACACTAGTTCAGAGAACACAAAGATTTTTCCCGACAAAAATCTCGTTAAACCCATCTCTGAATCGTTTATTAAAGTGAGAGAGAGAGAGAGAGATTCTCAGTGTTGGAAAGGACTAAACTTTGAGAAAGAAGAAGATGAAGAAGAAGACCAATCAAGGTCTTGTCGTCTTCTTCTTCTTCATAGGTCTCGTTTCTGTGACATCAGATCTAGAAGCTGATCGACGAGCATTAATCGCTCTCCGTGACGGTGTCCATGGCCGTCCTCTACTCTGGAATCTATCCGCACCACCGTGTACTTGGGGAGGAGTTCAATGCAATGCGGGTCGGGTCACAGCACTCCGATTACCCGGTGTGGGTTTATCGGGTCCGTTACCAATCGCTGTCGGAAACCTAACTCAGCTCCAAACACTTTCTTTCCGATTCAATGCCCTTGATGGACCAATCCCGCCGGATTTCGCTAACCTAACTCTCCTCCGTTACTTGTATCTTCAAGGAAACGGATTTTCCGGCGAGATTCCTTCGTTTCTCTTCACTTTACCTAACATCATTCGGATCAATCTTGCCCAGAACAATTTCTCGGGTCGGATCCCGGATAATGTCAACTCGGCGACCCGTTTAGCTACTCTCTATTTGCAGGAGAATCGACTCACTGGTCCCATCCCGGAGATTAAGATTCCGCTTCAGCAATTCAATGTCTCCTCCAATCAGTTAAACGGGTCGATTCCGGATCCCTTGTCGGGTATGCCCAAATCCGCTTTTGAAGGAAACTCGCTTTGTGGGAAGCCGTTAGATGATTGCTCCGTCGTCACCGGCAACGGAAACGGCACCGAGACAACCGGGAAAGGAAAAAGCGACAAGTTATCCGCCGGAGCTATTGCCGGAATTGCCATTGCTTGTTTCTTCGGGCTTCTCTTGCTTTTCTTGATCTTGTTCTGTCTCTGCAGAAAGAAGAAGAAAGGGGATAATGTCCAGTCGAGAAATATTGAAGCAGCTCCTGTTCCCGCCTCGTCAGCCGCCGTAGCTAAGGAATCGACGGTGGCTAATGTCCCTTCTTCGGTGGCTAACGGTGCACCACCGCTATCTGAAAATGCTGCATCGAAGAACTCTGCGGTGAGCAAAGATTTGACATTTTTCGTTAAATCATTCGGCCAATTCGATCTCGATGGATTGTTAAAAGCTTCTGCGGAAGTTCTTGGTAAAGGAACATTGGGATCGTCGTATAAGGCGAGTTTCGATCACGGATTAGTGGTGGCCGTGAAACGATTGAGAGATGTTGTGGCTCCTGAGAAAGAGTTTAGAGAGAAACTTCAGGTTCTTGGATCAATTAGCCATGTCAATCTCGTGACCTTGATTGCTTATTACTTCAGCCGCGATGAAAAGCTCGTTGTTTTCGAGTATATGTCTAGAGGAAGCTTATCCGCGCTTTTACACGGTAAAAAAGTCTCTCCTTTTACCATTTTCAGCTCCGCAATTTCGATTCTTTAGTCATCATGGATAGTTACAAATCAATTTCTTTGGTATTCACAGGGAACAAAGGAAATGGTAGAAGTCCATTGAATTGGGAAACAAGAGCCGGTATAGCGTTAGGAGCCGCGAGAGCGATTAGTTATCTTCATTCACGTGATGCGACAACATCTCATGGCAACATTAAATCTTCCAACATTCTCTTGTCTGAGTCTTTTGAGGCTAAAGTCTCTGACTACTGTCTTGCTCCCATGATCAGCCCTACTTCTATACCTAACCGCATTGATGGTTACCGTGCTCCTGAAGTAACCGATGCTCGTAGAATCTCCCAAAAGGCAGATGTTTACAGCTTTGGTGTTCTCCTTCTTGAATTACTCACAGGTACAACACAAACTAAAAGCAGAGATCTTGGAAACCGCATTTCGATTATTGAATCAATATCAAACCAGTGAAAATGTGATTTGTTTTGCAGGGAAATCGCCAACGCATCAGCAGTTAAACGAAGAAGGAGTTGATTTACCGAGATGGGTTTCATCGGTAACTGAACAACAATCACCATCAGATGTGTTTGATCCAGAGCTCACAAGGTATCAATCAGAGGGTAATGAGAACATGATCAGGCTTCTGAAGATCGGTATAAGTTGTACGGCTCAATATCCAGATAGTCGTCCTTCGATGCCTGAAGTCACGAGGCTCATCGAGGAAGTTGCTCGTTCACCTGGTTCACCAGGTCCTTTGTCTGATTGATTCTATCTTTTGGAGGTGGGGGTCTAAATTGATCAATTTGAAAATTGTTTGGTCTTAATTTGAATTTCTTTAAATAGTTTGTTCGGTGATTATTGAAGTTGGTTGGTTGAGAAATACGTTAAAGATTTTTTTGTTTTCGTGTGTTCGTAATTTTTTTTAATAGTTTGAAAGAAGTTTATAAATTGTTTAAATGTATAATTTTTTAAAAGTGTGGAACAAAAGAAATTTTCTATTGGCCGCCCAAAACTGTGAAAATGGTAGCAACAAATAAGCTCATTTACCTGGATTCGAATCCTTGGTGATGCCCTTTTCAGGAAACTACTAAACCACTAGGCCGATGACAAAAAAAAAAAAAAGAATGGTAGCAACAAATAAGGTCAGAAAATAATATTTAGATAAATTTGTTTGGTTCTTTTCTCCCAACTCCAACCAATCACTAAAAAGGTCAACGACAAAATTTTCTGTCTTACTTCTGTTTGAAGTTTTATTTTATAGTATTAAATGAGTACGACTAATTAAGTATCTAAATACATCAAACACAAATTATTTTAGGACGGGGCATTTAGCCTAAATCCGAAAATCCAAATCCGAACCGAAAAATATGTCAAAAATATCCGACCGGATTTCATCCTCTGGTACTTAGGTATCTGGTAAATCTAGACCTGTTCGAATCCGAACGACTCTCTAATAACCCAAAAAATTGAAAAATCTTTAACCGGATCGAAATCAAAAAAAACCAGAAACACTCGGAAACCCCGAACTCAACTCGAACCAAAAATCCGAAAAATTCAAAAACCTGAAAAATATAGATAAAATCAGAAAAATCAGAAAAAATTCTGGAAAAATAGAAAATACTCTAAAAACCTGAATCCAAAACCCGAAAATACCCGAACTCGAAAAAAGTATCGGTAATACTCGGGTTTCAATAGATTTACTGAATCCGACCCAAGCGAAAAAACCAATCCGAACATGAACCGAAATTTTCAAAAACCCGAATGAATCTTAAAAGGCTGAAATTCGGGATTCGAACCTGAACCGAACTCGATCCGAACTACGGACCCTCAACACGAGCCCTAACAAATATGATGAAAATAAATTGTGCTTTCCGGTAACGGGTCTATTCAAGTTGCTTAGTTGATTCTACAAAGTTATTATAGTCCCCACCTTCCAAATTCAAAATCAGATGATTAAGATTTAAAACGAAAGTTTCTTCATCTTTCTTTTAACGGTCCTTTAAAGTAAATTTCAGATAACGACTCTCTTTAGGCAAAGACAAAAGAAAGAATATCTTTAGAAAGAGTATTGATCAAGACATACAAGGTTTCAGAAAATGTTAAAATGCACTTACATATCTTTGAAAGAATTAGTTCTTTTTTCTTATTCGAGAAATAGGAGATCTATAGACTTGTACATCTTCTTTCAACCCGGAGTTACAGGTAGTTCCTTTCAAATCATGTTCTAAAATTCGTTAAGCGTTAGTCGATCAGCAAATTAGTTCTATCGCCTCATTAAAAAATCATAGATTAAATGGAGATTTATTGGAGACTAGTTTTTGGATTATTTTAATATTTTGTAATTTAATTCAATTTTATAAATACAATATAAATTATAATTTTGATTTATAAATATTTTTAACTTGTGTCTAGACTAAAACTAACTATATAATTTATACAATTTTAATAATTATAATATTTTTAAAATTTTAGTAGTTAATTATAGTTAAAAATCTAATTTGATAAGCTAAATGATTATAATGTTTGAAAAATTGGATTTACGCAGAAACTAACTAGATGAACATCGATTAGCATATACGTGGGAAAATAATCAGTCTAGGCGGATGTTGGGGTACATAAATCATCCCGGCTCCAGAGCAGAGAACCATGCACGAAGCAAACGTCGAGCAGCGCCAAGGAAAATCATGCCAAGGATGCGGGAAACCCGAGTGCCTGCACCAGGGGCAACATCAGCGATGAAAAAGGAAAGATTCTCCTTTTATTCCTCTGGATATCTATGAAGACTGCATTGAGCGAGAATACAGGGAAACATTCCCTACATTCGAGATTCTCATTAACTTCAAGAATCTACACGATATTTAGGTAAATTTAAGGGAATGCGCTCCTATTCATCTATGACTTACAATGTATATGGGCACACAAATCCTAATGTACATAGACAGAAATATCGAGAGATACAAAAATCGATAGACATACACATTTTTGTATCATGGCTTGTCTTATTCAGTCAATAAAGTGATCTTATGCTACATCATTTTACTTTGCTTGAATCTCTGCTTTCCGTAGTGATAAAAAAAATCGACCAAAATTTATCCTAACCGTAGAGATTTGTAGAACATGGATTTCAAGTAACATTTGTATACTATTTTTGAAAAGATTACTCCTCTGAAGTAAATACTATTTTATTTATTAAAAGAGAAGTACACAATCTTTTTTCTTGTGTGATTTTTTAAATTAAATGCATCTTAAAAATCTTATTAAATGTATCTAGTGTATTTAATGAATTTAAAAAAATATAACTAACTCTAATTAGTAATGTTTTTAAATAAAGAAATATCCCATCGGATTTTGTTGCACGGTATTTCGCGTAACAAATATTATCTAAACCAACTCTTACGAGTACCCGAAAAACTCAAAAATCTCAAATGTAAAACCGAACTCGAAATTCAAAATAATTGAAAATTTAAAAATTCTAAACATGAATTCGAATCCCAAACAACCGAAAATTATGAACCCAATATTCAAAAAATCTAAACATGATCAATGATATATTAAATACATAAAACTAAAAAGCACCATGTAGTCCTATGGGTCAAATTCTAGTTTGGTATGAAAATGTTTTAGTTGCATGCATCCTTTATAGGTAAACAATGATATATCTACTATGTATTTTTTCTTTTGGATAAAGTATCCACTATGTATTTGTTGAGATGTTAATAGAAAATGTTCGTTAAAATAGTTATTTTTGTTTAGTTTGAAAGTTTACGCGAGATCAGTGGGATCTGGTGATGCCCCCCGCACATCTATACTACGAATGTTTTGGTCGATCTTGTCAAATCCCATATCATTAAAGTTACATCAAATTTATCATATTAAAGTAACGTAATATAATTTGTTATGATTGTTTAAAATTATTGGTAAAAATGATTGCTTGAACTTCTTTTGTTTAAAATTATTTGTTATGATTGATTGCTTTAACTTGTTGGTCACAAATATGTTTGGCGTAACTTCTTTACGAGGGAAGCACACATACAAAATAAAATTAGATTAGAACGTCTCATACTGATGATACACATGATGAGGTGGTCGACGGTATAACTTATATACTGATGACATCCATGAGATAGACGGTACAACATACGTCAACTTATAAATTTAATTGAGTAACTAAGTTAAGTTTTGGATATTTTTACGATCACAAACAGATAGTTTTATTTATAATAATATTAAACTAAGTTAAAAATGATTGTTAAAAATTTAATAAATATTTGATAACCCAAACAGAATTTTGGACTTAGCAGTCTCACTGTCTGACCAATCTTTTTTTGAGCATCTAATGTTATTTATTAAACTTACTAACCAGATATAAAATCCACATACGAAAGTCTAAGCCAACGAAGACGGATCATCTTTCTGGAGCCACGAGCCGACGAATTTATAAGAATATTTCCAGAGCCAAAAGCCGGTTAAAAACTGGAAACTAGCTAAACAAAAAATACAACATAAGTTTGACATTCCAATTAACAAATCTAAACCATAAAACAAAGAAAGACGAAGAGAGCAGAAACAACGAAATTCAGAGGCATTAGTGCGGCAAAAGCCTCCTAATGTCGAATTATTTGGGTTGAATCATCAACTCTTTATATTTCTCCCATGATGAAGAGCCACGAGTTGTCTGGTCCTCATTATATTGCTCCATGAACATGAAACCACGACCTCTCGTGAGTCTCTGACCAATCTAATCTCCATATTATTATTTAAGGGGTACTTTTGAAAATACAACATTAAATTTATAAAGAATTACATGTAATATAATATTGTGAGATCCCGGTTTATAGAGTCATAATAGTGTGTGAGGAGAGTTTATAAGGATTTATTTGATTACCTATGTCACCAAGATACACTTATCTTTTCGGTCACTAGTCCTGATAGAACTCAACAGTTAAGCGTGATTATACTGGAGCAATACTAGGATGGGTGACCTTCTGGGAAGTCAGTTCCCAGAATCGTGCGAGTGAGAATAAAACACGGAGAAAAATCTTGTGGTGATTGTAGGGACAATAAATAATGAATTTAAAGTCTCCTCGAGATAGTGCTCCTGACCGTCGAACAGGGTGGGCCCGCGGGCCCGAGAGGGGGCGCCAGGGCACATGAGAGAGGCGGTTTGGGTGCGTTACAATTTAGTATCAGAGCCGAACCCAAATGAGTGTGAAGTCAAGGACTCACACCATCGGGGGTGACGATCCTCGTGCGCAACGAGGGTTATTGTGAGACCTTATTTTATACAGTCAAAGTAGTGCATGAGGAGAGCTTACAAAGATTGACTTAGCTACCTATGTCACCAAAGTGCACTTATCTTTTCGGTCACTCGTCTTGATAGAACTCCACAGTTAAGCGTGCTTATGTTGAAGCAATACTAGGATGGGTGATCTTCCAGTAAGTCAATTCTCGGAATCGCACAAGTGACGACAAAACACGGGGAAAGATCGTGTTGTGATTGCAGGGACAATAAACACGGGCCCGGAGATGGGCGTCGAGGCACGCGGGAGGGGCGTTCGGGGGTGTTACAAATTGTAACGCACCCAAACCGCCCCTCCCGCGTGCATCAACGCCCCCTCTCGGACCCGCGGATCCACCCTGTCCGACGGTCGAAAACGCTACATCGAGGAGGCTTTAAGATCATGATTTACTATCCCTACAATCGCCACACAATCTTTCCCCGTGCTTTGTCCTCACTCGCACGATTCCAAAAACTGACTTCCCATAAGGTCACCATCCTAGTGCTACTCCAGCACAAGCACGCTTAACTGTGGAGTTCTTTCATGATGTGTGACCGAAAAGATAAGTGTATTTTGGTGACATAGGTACCCAAATCAATCCTTATAAGCTCTCCCTACACATTATTATGACTCTATAAATCGGAGCCTCACAATCACCCCCACTTACAGAGAGTAACATCCTCGTTGCGCACCAGGATCGTTACCCCCGATGGTGTGAGTCCCTGACTCCATATTCATCTGGGTTCGACTCTGACACCAAATTATAACACCCTCGACCGCCATTCCCGTGTGCCCCGACGCCCCTCTCGGGCCCACCATGTCCGACCGTCGGGAGCGCTACCTCAAGGAGGCTTTAAGGTCATGATTTACCGTCCCTGCAATCACCACGCGATCTTTCTCCGTGTTTTGTCCTCACTTGCATTTCCCGGAAGGTCACCCATCCTAGTACTAGTCCAGCAGATGCACGTTTAACTGTAGAGTTCTCTCAGGATGTGTGACAGAAAAGATAAGTGCACTTTGGTGACATAGATAGCCAAATCAATCCTTATAAGCTCTCCCTACACACTTCTATGACTCTATAAACCGGAATCTCACAAATATATTATGAGATAATGTTGCAAAAGATATTTTAAATCATTCGTAATAGTTATCACTTCTTTTTATGATATGAACATTTTCATGATTTGAAATAGTTTAATTTGATAATTTTAATCAATAAAAACACATAATCATAACTAATGTTTAACGTGAAGTTAAGTATATCGCTCAAATCCAAAATGTTGAATCCGACATAGTTAATCTATCTAAAATTTTACGTAGTAAAAAGAAAACATGATTTAGTCTACTACACGTTAATCAAGCCGACCAAAATCGAAAATAATTTAAGATTTGTAAGATTTTTTAAAAGTTTATATACTCACTTAGTGTAAACATTTACAATAAATATGTTATTTTATTTTAGGCTGGAACGGTAAATAAAAGCTTAACTATCACAAATTTTTATTAACAATTTATGATCTCGTACATACTAGTTTGAGTGCAAACTTAATAATGATGATATGTATTAGCAGGATTTGTGTGTTACTAATACTACATATTCTATTTTTTAAGATATTATATCTCTAGGCAGCGTATACCAATCATATAACTGAGATATCAATTAACTTTTATGCAGCAACATTGTTGGAAAACAAAGAATAAAAATAAGTATTGTCTAAAGTTGATGGATCAAAATACAAAACTTTTTATGCATCAACCAAGTCTAGAGTTGCTAAAATCATAATTTTTGCTACCGAGGATGAATATGGTATCATTTATAGGGGTGATGAAAAAGTAGTTGTGTCGTGTCGAATATTAGGGCTACACAAGCACCAAGCACGAATGGACTAATATGAGCTTTCTTTCAACAGTTCTAGTCAAGGATTAAAGCTGATGTTATAGAGAACTATCTCGTTTTTCATTACATTCACATTGAACAGATCTTTTAATCATATCAATATTTTTTTGCTGCCAAAGACTAACTTGCTCAAGCATATGTGTGATTTCAGACTCATAGCTCTATGCAATGTTAGCTTCAAAATTGTGCGTATAATCTTAGTTGTTCTTTTGAAACAATGCATGTCGTTGATTATCTAAACAAATCAGGAAGCATTTGTCTCTGGTAGGCACATCAACAATATCGTCATTACAGCTCATGAAGTCCTACATTCTCTGAAAACAAGAACTAGTTGGGCCAAGCCTTACATGGCAATAAAAATAAATATCACTAAAGCGTATGATAGGTTGGAGTGAACGTTCCTCAGAGAATCAATGAAGGATATTGGATTCAGTCAAATATGGACATAATGGGTATAGGCTGTGTGGAATCAATATCTTTTCCTGTATTGATAAATGGTTCTCCACAAGGTGAAATTACTCCGGATAGAGACTTAGACAAGGCGATTTGTTATCATTTTATGTGTTGGAGTATTAACACACATGTTAACCAAAATTGCGGTCAAGAATAAATACAAGGTAATCAACATAAGCAATCGGGGTCTAACTATTAATAATGTTATGTTTGTTGATGACGTATTGTTCTTGTATATTGGGCTACGATATTATATATGGGCTTTAGCTAGGTTTATTGATGTTAAATCGTCATATGGTTGTGTATATATATTTTGTATCCACGTTAATGATAAGCAAGAAAACAGTTTACCTAAATTCTACATGGTATCGGAGCATAGACCTAAAAAGGTTTAAAACTTGTCGATTCCTAAAACCTCTTTTCTCTTATTCCTTTGTTCTTAGTTTCTTATTCACTTGATCAATTCTCTGATCGATTATGTCGGGTGATGAAGACAAGGGCAGTGCCGTTGGCACTCTTATACCGCGTGGTAGTGGTGATTCCATCATATCTTCATCGTACTCTTTGTTCTCCTCAGACAATCCCGGAGCTATGATAACTTCGATATTATTAACAGGTGATAACTACAATGAATGGGCACCGGAGATGGTGAATGGTGCTAAAAAGAAGATTGGTTTCGTTGACGCCTCGATTGCCAAACCAACACCAGATGCGGGAGACTATGAGATGTGGATCTCAGTGAATTCTATGGTCGTCGGCTGGTTACGTACTTCCATAGCTCCGCGTGTTCGGTCCACTGTTTCTTCCATCTTGGATGCATGTAGTTTGTGCGAAAATTTGAAAGAACGGTTTTGTGTGGGAAACAACGTTAGAGTTCATCATCTCAGAATACAAATAGCCTCATGTCGTCAAGATGGTCAATCGGTTATTGACTACTATGGAAAGCTTGCGTCAATGTGAGATGAGCTCTACATCTACAAACCCTTGCCATCGTGTTCTTGTGGAGAAAGCTCAACATATGCCAAGGAAAGAGAAGAAGAGAAAGTGCACTAGTTTGTGATGGGACTTGATGAGTCTCGGTTCGGAAACATCATCAACTCAATTGTTGATGTCGACCCTGTTCCTGACCTGGCACATGCGTATGCTCGAGTTGTTAGAGAAGAGCAGAGAATATTAATGCTAGATCGCATGAAGCACAAGCAGATGCCGTTGGATTTGTGACTCGCGGTGATTCCGTGGGAATCAATTCACGACAAGAACCATCTGCAGGAATGAGTCTTGGTCGGAGCAAAGATCGTAGTAACCTCCTCTATTCTCACTATGGAAAATCAGGCCACGAAAAGGCGTTTTGCTGGCAGCTTAATGGTTATCCGGAGTGGGTAGCAGAGAGAGCAGTGCAGACAGGAGGTCATGGAGCAAACAAAGGTGGTCGAGGCTCGATCACAGTGGGTCGTGGCAAGGGTAACAATGAAGTTTCTCACGCAACCACATGTGTGGCACCAGTGGCTCATGCAACGTCGAGTAACGCCTCTGTTTTCCCAGAACTCACGCCGAACCAGTGGAAGGCTATGAACACCATAGCTCAGTCAAAGTCAGGTGGTGGCAACTCGGACAAACTCTCAGGTAAACACTTAGGAGATGTGATCATTGATACCGGAGCTTCTCACCACATGACCGGGGATCTTTTCTTGTTGCTTGATGTAACAAACACAACACCTTGTTCCATGGGTTTTGACGATGGGAGTAATACATTATCTACGTCCATGGGAACGTTGGCTCTTACTGATGATATAATGCTTTACAATGTGCTCTATGTTCCGGCGTCGAACTGCTCACTTATCTCGATTTCGAAGCTTTTGAAGCAAATGAAAAATTGTTTTGCTATGTTCACTGACACATTGTGTGTGTTGCAGGACCATTTCTCGAGGATCCTGATTGGAGCATGTGAAGAACGGGATAATGTGTATTATCTCACGGATGTGGCAACGGTACGAGCTAATAGAGTGGATGCAGGATCCGATCATACTCTTTGGCATCAACGGTTGCGGCATCCAGCTTTTTCAGTGCTTTCGCATTTACCTATTTCTAGTGTTTCAACTTCTAGTAGTAGTTCAAGTCATTGCGATATTTTTTTTCGAGCCAAACAAACAAGAGACTCATTTTTTGATAGTTTGAATAAAGCGAAGAAAGTTTTTAAATTGATACATGTTGACGTTTGGGGACCTTACCACGTTCCTTCGACTTGTGGTGCTACTTATTTCCTAACCATTATCGATGACTATTCGCGCTCTGTCTGGATATATCTCTTGCTTGCAAAATCTGAAGTGAGACAAGTACTACAAAATTTTTGTGCTTACTCAGAAAAACAGTTTGGAAAGTCGGTTAAGATGATCAGTGTTGGTGTCAAAAACGACCATCTCGAAATCAACGTCCAAGATCGCATCTCTAATCGGACTTACTTGGAAACACGACCAACGTTTGGACTCACCGCCGTCTAGACTTAACGTCTTCTCGACTTACCGTTATCTAGACTTATCGTCGTCAGGACTTAACGTCTTCTAGATTTACCGTTGTCTAGACTTATCGTCGTCTAGACTTAGCGTCGTCTAGACTTACCTTCGTCTTGACTCGTCATCGTCTAGACTTAACGTCATCTAGACTTGCCGTCATCTAGACTACAAGCCAATTGGCTCCAAGACTGCAAGCCAATTGGCGTGTAGACGATCGTTCAACAAAGTCTAGCCATTCACGAGCAACTAAATGCGGGAATGCTAAAGTTACGTCCGAAGATCCTGAATAACTCCTGAAAGATCCTAAGATACGAACTTCGGAACGATACAAAACCACTACAAACATCGGATAACCGCATCGTTTCGAAGAAACATTCAAACGTCGAATAACCGCATCGTCTCGGGAAAACATCTAAACGCCAATCTACGATCGAACTACGAACGAATCTAGTCTTGACGCCAATTGGCATCAACACTAGGTGGTCTTAGCGCCAATTGGCGCCAAGACTGAAGATCAACCAAGTCTTGATGCCAATTGGCGCCAAGACTGAAGATCAACCAAGTCTTGATGCTAATTGGCGCCAAGAATGAGGATCGATATAGTCTTGACGCCAATTGGCGCCAAGACTAAGGTTTAGTCTTGACGCCAGTTGGCACCAGAACNTAATTCTCGAATGAAAACCGTAGTAAAAACCAATAAAATACGAATACATCAAGCGTCACGACGGTAATCGTATAAATCGTATAAACGACAACGGTTAACTCGAACACCGGAAATGTCTAAACCATACGATTGGACTTATCATTTCGAAGAACCGCCATTGCACGATCTTACGAAGGATCGTTTCTTCGAAAGGAATCATAAAAACACTTAGCCGCGAAACGGCCCGGAAGGGCCCAACCCGCGATAACAGTCCACTTACGATTTCGGGCGAGAATCGGCCCAATTACAGTGTCGGTTTACCCAGTTTCGTGATAAAGTTAATTTTCAGGATGAATATGGAAAATCGAGAAGATAAGGAAGAATCTCGGAAAGGATATACTCGAGTCAAGGAAAAGGAATATTTCCGCGAAAGGATATACTCAAATTGGGGATGGAAAAGGAAATCGAACCAGCCCACGAAAATCTATATAAAAGACGCGAAGGAGACAGAGAAGAAAAAGAACTTTTTCGTCACTGCAAAACACTTAGAAAAAACTAGGGTTCTT
>OVAN01006715.1:0-20802 GCA_900406275.1 Anastatica hierochuntica | reverse complement strand
CGAACTGAACACGCAAAATTGTTAAGAAAAATAGAGCAAGGGTCTCACACATAGCTTCCATATTTGGATCGATTTCGGATCGAATTTTTCGGTTTTTGGAGAAGTTAAGTTTAGAAATCGTTTGGGTATTTTAAAAATTGATTCAGTTAGAAACCATTATAAAACATGACTATATTTTGATTGGAATTTGGTTGAAGTATTTATCCGAAGTGGTTGAAATAAAAATAAAATTTGGTTGAATTTTAGCAAAATTTGATCTCATTGTGTAAAATGTTCTTTAATTTCGATAAATATATTTAAATTAGTCAAGAGTTTTATTATTTCGGATACTTTAGTTATTTTGGTATGAATATAACATTCTTATAATTTTACGTTTAAAAATATTGGATATCTATCCGGTTTTCGTTTTGGTTATTTGGTTCTAAATACTAAGATCCATTCGAACATTTAGCATTTTATAGATTTGTTGGATTCAGTTTTTCAGTTCGGTTCAAGATTATTTTTATATTCTCGATTTTTTTGGTGTTATAAAAATATATGATAAACAATTTATAAGTATTTTTTATGTGAAACTAAATGAGTTTTTGAATAATAGAAGTTAAAATCATTAAAAAAAAACATTTGAATTCGAATAAAAATCTACAAAAGTATGTATGGATAGATACATACCATCTTTGGAAATAAATTCTTTGAAATGATAATTTTGACTTTGAAAAATGGGTAGTTTTGGAATAGATTCCCCATTATTTTATTTTCACCAACTTTTTTGTAAGATATTTGATACTTTGGTATAAAAATTATACTATATGCTCACTCATATATATAACTATTCAAGATATGTGAATTTACTCAAAAGACACGTAAGGTTATGGGTTGAAGTATGTGTGTGTGGCTAAAATGGATTTGATCTTTTGAATAATCTTTTGGGATATGAGTGACCTTAAAGTTGTTCTAAAAGCCGCTTCTCTCTATCACATGCCCACAAGCACCTATCACTTATGTGTGATAAGATAAGAGTTTTAGCCTATCTTTTAAGTTGGCTTATCACGAGACCAACACTCGAAAAGGAGCAAACACAAACACAGAATCTAACTGACGTGTGTCGACACTTGCTGTAATGGAACTTTAGAGTCTTATTAAAACTCTTTGTTATAGTATTGGCTTTAGTATGCGAAGATATTAGTGGTTTTCCAAAAAAAAATGATTTAGATATATTATTTTACAAAAGAAAATATTGGTGATTCCAAATAATAACAAGGATTTAAGAGGAAAATACGTAAACGAACTTAATTGTTAGGCTGATTCACTAGCTAAACGAGCTTTTTATACTCATGTTACTTCGTTGGTTGAAGATAACCGAACTCGTTATATGTATATCCGTTTAATTGTATAGAGGATAGATATATCGATCGTTGTATTCGTCTCTTAAATTAAAACACCATTCTATATCCCACATTTTTAAAATTTTTGATGTATAAGACATTGATATTATTTGGACATACATATAGAAACTAAATTGATTTAAGAGTGAGTAGTTAAATATAATAGTTTAACTTTAATTTGGGAGAGGTGGTTTTATGTTTTTAAATGTGGGGTATTTATCAATGGTTTTAATTTTTAAATACCATATCCAAAAAACTCGATTCATAGCGCGATCGAGGTCGTGGTTCTTAACATATCTATTAGTCGATAACTTACGTTCTTGCTTAGGATTAATTGGTATTAAGTCTCCTCTAATTTTTTTTAAAAATGTTTCTCAACATTATCTTGAGCTTGTTCATCAAAACTTCAACACAACTATATATGGCTTAGAAACCATATTTAAATTTGGAAAAAAAATTGGAAAAATAAACTTAGATGTAAAAATACAAAGGGAAGCCCAAACATTGATTTAGAAAAAAATACAATAGGCCCATACTTTTAAAGCTACACAGGCCCAAGTCTAGGCCTTTTACACATACTTAAAAAGAAACTCACAGAAACATCAAAAGGACATAGAGAATGTATAAAGACTTTTTAGGTAGACATTATCATATAGCAATGAAGAGAACTCATAGCTTAGTTCTTGGAGTCTCCATCAAAACCGCGTTGGAGGAATCCAACAGAAGAAAGATGCGAAACATCGCTCCACGAATCAATGATCCATTTCTCATCGCAGAAACGAACAACATTCACTGAAGCATTCAAGAGTTTCCCAGCAGAAGCAGCTTGTGTTATCCTCATGTAAATTGCCCTCAACACTCCTCCATGAGTCACCACTATCACTCTCTCTCCTTCAAATTTCATACATCAAAGTTGTGAGATTTTAATCATAAGTCATAACTAGTGAAAAAAAAATGAACAGAGGCTGCCAGTTCAGCTGGAAAGGCTCTCGTGGTATGTGCCAAAAAATCTCAGTTCGAGTCTACGCGGAAGTTGGAAGGGGTCCATATTACATGGGTTGGACCTCCTTCGAGGGACGTATGGACCTTTGAGCCCCGAACCTCCGGGTCAACAAAACAAAAAAAAAGAATGAAAATACCTTTGTGTTTCTTTGCGATTTGCTCAAGAGCTTTCATGGTTCTCTCACAAAGTTGATCAAAACTCTCTCCTCCTCCCTTTTGATTTTTGTATAAAATATTATTATTATGCAAATATAGAGAATAAAATTTGATAAAATATGAAATTAAAAAGAAATATTACAGGAATCTCAAGGTCATTTTGGGAAGAGAAAAAAGCAGAGTAAGCTTCAGGTTCTTTCTCTGCTCCTTCTTTCCAATACAGTCCTTGAAGACTCCCCACGTGTCTCTCCTTTAAGTCAGTTACTTCAGTCACCTGTTAATAAAATAAGATAATAAATACAATATTAATTACATCATACAAATATTCTAGAAAAATACTATAGTAATTCTCAACTCCTAGAACTTTGGAAACCTTTTCTGAATTTTTATCTATTTTTGTGAGTTGTTGTTTTTAAATAATGAAGTTATTATACATTCCCTATGTTTCAAAATTAAGAAGTTTGTTTCAAAAAGATAAGAAATTTTTTATGCATTTTTAAAAAGTTAATAATGGTAAATTGTTAAATTCAAAAATTTCTGATTAAAACTATAAGAAATTCAGTTTTATAAAAAAACAAGATATATTTTTGTTATACGTTAAGTGAAAAATCTAAAACGTTTATCATTGTAAAACGGAAGATTTGATATTTTAAGCACCTTCGGAATAGAGCAACTTTGAGCAATCATGAGAGCAGTGTCTTTGGCTCGCTTAAGGTCTGATGAATAGACAGCTTTGGGTCTCGCCTCTTTTCCCAATCTCTCAGCAATCTATTTATCATTTACAACAAAAAAAATGTATTAGTTGTTTTAAACTATATGTATTAATTCATATGCATCATAAATATATATATATATATGGAAGACATGAAAAAATGATTTGATCTTAACTGCAACAGCCTGCTTTTGTCCAACTTCATTAAGCTCTGACTCCATTTGTCCCTGCATTAAGATAATTTATTTGATGTAATATAGTATATGTTTAGTAGACACCGTTAAATTAATTTGGTATCGGAAAAAATTATTGATTTATCGAGATATTAATTTATCGAATATTAATTTATAGAGGTTATATTGTATGTCATATGTGTCGTGTGTATACATACTTGGATTCTTCCGGCACAATTCCAAGTGGTTTCTCCATGTCGAACAAGAACAATCTCAGTCACTTCACTCTCAGCCCATTTGAACTCTTTCTCGGCACCAATCCTACATTTTTTTATACGATTCTATATAGATTAATCACAACATATATCGTAATATCATCAATATAACATTATATATGAATGTGGAAGTTTAATGCATGTTGTGAATAATAGAATAAAATTTGGTGTAATCGTGTAATGAAAAAATGATAATACCATTCATGACCCATGTTATTGGAAGTTGATGAAGAGAATGAGATATGAGAAGAAAACTAGAGGAAAATGTATAGAGAAGAACAATGAGAGAAGTATGTGTTTGTTGTTTTGATAAGAGATGTTTGATTCGGAGGTGTGGCTTTTATAAACTTTTTTTTATTGAGGAAGAAAAAAAAACTTTTTTTTTTTAGTTTTGAATTTAATTTGTTGATAAAGTAATGAAAATGATTAAGATTGTGGCAGCTAATTGATTGATAATGCTGGTCAAATTTTAATTGTAGATGTCATCTTTGTGGAAATGGTATTTCATCAAATAATTACTAAAATACTTTATATTGATAATGCTGGTCAAATTTGTTAATTACTAAAATACTTATTATTCCTCTAATTAGATGACTAATTTCCTAATTATTTAATAAATTCATTCTTAATATTAATTAAATATCCTTATAATTAGTTTAAATTATTAACTTACTTAATTAATTAAAATTTAATTTATTATTAAGTAACTTTTTTTAATACATACCCGTTTCATACTAATTATTCTTGTAATTAATTACCTAAAAACATTATCATCAATATTCAATCATATATATAGTACTATTCTTATATTTCATTTTAATTACTTACTTGATTAATTTATTATTAATTTAATTTACTTTACTATTTCATTTCCAAAATAAGTGAAGAGTGTTTGGTGTTATTAATAATGCCATACTGAATTCACATCAAAATGATGTGAGTTTCAAAATAATTGTAATGCAAAACTATACTCTTACTAAAATAATGTTTTTAAAATTTCATTGGAAATGGAAATAGTGTCCATTTTTTCGTCATGTTACTTAGAACTTGTCATATTGTTTTATTGGATCTTGGAAATACATAGAAAAATAATTTTTCGAATTAAAGAGGAAGTCTTGGGTTTGTGCTACATTGGAAGGGATTGATTCGCCAAAGACGAGTATCTTATCTGGTCTAACCCCGCTTTGGAAGATTAGATATCTACGACCTCTGAACCTCCTGATCATTAGAAAAAAACATGAAATATCTCATACAGTATATGACCAAATAAAGAACGTTAAAACATGTAATGTGGTATCTGGACAAAGAAAAAATAATTGCACTTCCTCACAATTAGGATCGGTGGACCATGGTTGTCTGCATATTATCACATGGAAAATAGATTCATACTCAAACTTGTACATCTTCTATTGTTTTTTTAGTCACATGCATTATGCTTTTACTTTTTATTTATCATTGGTTAGATCGACAAAACCCGATACCAAATAACTCTAATACGCATATATGGATTCGAACTCCCTTGAAAATGTTTGCAAAAAATGAACATCTAACCACTTGAATAAAAACATTTTCTCCTTATGTATTTGTTATTTGACAAGTTAGTTAATGTTATCAAAGAACTCGGTTTAATTAAACAAATTGTATTATAATGAAGAAAAGCAAAATATGTATAAAGCACATACGATTATATTTATAGTTTGGTAACATAATAAGTTGTTGGTTTTACGACTTTTACAATTTTCAAAACCATAAACATAAATGCGAACCGGTTTATGGAGATGCATGAGAAAAATTTATAAAGATTGATTTAGTTACCAATATCATCAAAGTGCATTTATTTTTTCGATCACTTTTGTTCTGAAATAATAGCATGATAATTTGTAGGTACAATAAATCCACTTTTTAAACCCTCGTCGAAGTAGCACTCCTAACCGTTAGACAAGGCAGACCTACAAACCCAAAAAAAGAGGCGGGTGGCACGCATGAGGGCCAGACGAAAGTGTTACAATTTGGTATTAAAGCCAAACCCGGATGAGTGTAGAATTAGGGATTCACACTATTAGGGGGTGACGAATTTGGTGGGCAACAAAAGCGTTGCACACTGTAAGTGAAGGTGAATGTGAAACCCCGATTTATGGAGACAAAATAGTGTGTGAGAAGAGTTTAAAATGATTTATTTAACTACATATATATCATCAAAGTGCGTTTAACTTTTTCGGTCACTGGAAAAACTCTATAATTAAGTGTGTTTATGTTAGAGCAATATTATGATGTGTGACCCTCCGAAAATTGATTTTCGAAATCGTGTGAATGAAGATAACACACGGAAAAAGATCGCATAGTGATTTGCAAAAACAATAAATTAACTCTTTAAGACTTCTTCAACATAGCGTTCCCATTCGTCGGACATGATTCAGACTCCAATAAAGGCATCAAAACACTAGGCAAAGGAGGACGAGGTGTTATAATAACATGCTACACTAGTTCATTTCATGTGGTATATTTTACAATATATACATCTATATATAATATAACTTGCAATTTTTAAATCCTCGTGATTGAAATGCGTTAAGAGCTCTATATAAAACGTAAAGAGTATCTTTTCACGTCACATGGAATCATCATCAAGACATGAATGAAAATGAGAGAAATTAAATTATGTTTCAGCCAATAGCAATCGAGCAGGTGGGAGAAAATACAATTTGCCAGCAAAAAATTTGCATTATTTTGTTTAGATTCCAATCTCAATGATTCATTTCGTTTTCACTTTCACTCATTTTTCCATATTCATTCGTCAATGATACCTTTAATAATTTTCTGACAATCATCACATACAAAATAAAACAAGAAGACAAATTACAATTTTTAAAAAAATTATGAATTAGTTGAGCTTAAAAGACCACCATTTATAGTATTTATTTGGGTATTAACCCATGTTTTTAAACTTGCTAAATTAGACACCTAATTTATGTATTTTTTTGTTTACAAACTTTGTGTTTAAAAGAGATGACTAATATTGTTATATTAGTCTAAACTCATATCATTTGTATATAATTATCTTAAAAATATAAATGCAAGCTTCGTTGATGATGATGGTAATAATAATAATAATATGACATTTTCGGTATAGTTTCTCTCTCGGAGTATTTTTTAAATGGTTTGATCATTACATTTGTATTAATAAATATTTTGATACAATCGAAACAACACGTAGTAGTTAGGTATAGAGCATTTATCAAGCTTTTTGTCCAACTAAACTCTAACACATCACATATTTTAATTATTTATAAAATTTTCATTTGATATAAAAAATAATTGAATTTGGAGAAAAATAATTTATAGTTTAGAACTTCTAGAACAATATTAAGATAATCAAAATTTACAAATGTTGAAATATAAGATACATAAAGCTTAATAGACAGGGTTACATGCTTAATTGTATATAATCACCATGTGTTTAGGCCCGTGGGCTTTAAGCTTATAGTAACATTACTCTTGCCCTTTCTTGTTCTTGCCTTTTATAAACTTCTTTGTTTCCCAAATAGTTACTCTATTGTTTGGGCTTAGAATAACTTTTGGATTCTCTTTTTTCCTATGAAAAATATAAAATAAATCATATGGTAATTCAAAAAGATTTAAGGGCTAATTAAGACAATAACCAAGAGTTTTGATTATTTAAATTGTAGAGAGTGGGAAAAAATTTACAGTGTGGAGTTTTTACAAAAAAAAATCTCCCACTTGTTAACAGAAAAAGGATAAAAAGGTAAATCATTTTTTGGAATATAAAAATTAAATAACCTAAGACTTTTGATTATTTAGTGTAATTTCTCAAGATTTAGTATACAATTTTGAAATATATAGAGAATTTTATTATATAGTTTTAAACAAAATATTTTAAAACATAAATCAATGTATAAGTATTTAAAAATTGTAAGATAACAAAATATTAGCGGAACATATTTTGATTTTTCACATCTTATATGAGCCTAATAGACACCGCAAATCAATTTTTTGATATACGATAAAACGAGTCTAACGAAAATTCAACCCGTCATCTAGGGTTTTGGGATTTTCGCTATAAATATGATATAGGGTTTGGTGTAGAGACATCATCAACCTCCACTCATACCCTACCTTTACACACCTTTATCCACCTTTAGAGCTAACATAAATTTGTAAAGTGATGTTTAAAGTTTATGGGTTTGTGTGTTACAACTAATTGATAATGAATAAATTATATATATAATTAGAGAGTTTTCTCACCATCTATGATGTCCTTCTAAAGTGTTCGTATAAATTACATATTTTCATTTAATATTGCTAATAGAGTTCTAGTACTATATTAACTTATATAGTAGAATAAATATCTTGAATATTGTTTTTCAAAGGAGAAAAGCAAAACATCGCAAAATATTATTAAGATTACATTTATTTTTGTTTTCCACATCTACTAGTCATCATTGAGAGCCATAATTTTACTCTAGATGAATCATATTAATTTTGTATGAACAATATTATCTCTAGATTTTTTTAGCTAGATATTAACAATATAATTTGTATTAATTTAGCCATTATTGATTCTAATCCTAACAAAAAGTTAGTTTTAAACATGTAGAAAAATAGTTTGACTAAAAAAAATCATGTAGAAAAATAAATTCTTATAACATTTTAAAGGTTTTAAGGATTTCTCATAATTACATAAAATTGGGTGAAATTTGTATTATTCTTTCAAATCTAAGAATGCACAAATGTTTTTGAATTTCTCTCTCTTTTTAAAAACATTTTAAAAGTTTTTTTTTATTCTTTTTGGTTTTGGTGTTTATTGTTATTATAATATAGCTTTTGGTTGTCTCCATCTATAAATAACTGACGGTTTCATAACTTTTTTTTCTTTTTTTCTGGAAAAAACAAAAAAAGAAAAAAAATGGAGAATTAAAAAAAATTCAAAGAGGGATTATCGCTGATGATTCATAAACGTAGCGAGGTTTGTGTTTCTCTCGAAAGATTTTTTCTCGCGAATTTTTCGGATTTGATTTAAGTTTTCGATTGCTTCTGTGTAATCGTTTCTTCATTTCGTTAGAATTCGAAATCAATCGAATCCAAAATCGATTTTGATTCATCACTAAAAAATTCGATTTCGATTTTGAGCTTTGTTTGTGAGATTCATGTTTTGGTGTTGTTTCTCTTTGAGAAGATTTGATTCTATCTCTTTGCCGCGTGAAGAATCACATATGTATTGTTTCTCTTTCGTTTTTGAATTGGTTTATTAGTATGAATCTGAGACTGAGGATGAAATATTTGTGATGATCTTTGATTTGTGTTTGTTCCTGTTCGTCACTGAGCTTGTTGTAGATTTGGATTTGATAGAAGAGAACTTGATGTTCTGTGTGTTGTGTTGTTCATTGTCTTCTTCTTGCCAGGAATAAACATTTGTTGATTCTTGTATTTTCAGCAATGTACAGTGGAACTGTAAGAAGAGTATCAAGGCAAGATATAAAACTGGTTAGATTCAGTAACTCTCAGTGGAAATGTATGATGATTTTTGCAATGGAACAGAGATTTCATTTCGTGAAATGTTCGATGTTGATGTGTTTAGGTTACAGTTTCTTTGGAAATGGAGGATAACGATCCGAAGAACGATTTGTATAAAGAATGTTTTTGTGCTGGAAGCTTAAAGGAATATATTAGTTGGCTAAATGCAGATAAGGTGAGAGTTTCGGTATTGAACTCTTTGATATGCAAATGGCGCATTATCAAAGCGGTTTTTGTTAGTTTTGTTAATATTAACTCATTGCACCTGTTCAGAAATCGCTTAACGATGATGGGGGCGCGCCAAAACACAGCCCTGACAAACATTTCCAGGTAATATATTCTCCGGACTTTAGATCCTTCCCTACGGTTTTTTTTTTTTTTATCTAGGTGATAAGGTAGCAATATTCTGTCCTCAAGCGGGCTCCTGATGGAACCTTGAGAATAGCAATAGTTTTGGATTTTATTTGCCTTTGTTTAAGTAGAGTTTGGACAGCTCGGGAGAGTCTGTCAGAAAAATATCGAACACAGATAAAAACATTGGTGATGACTCCTTGTGAGCATGCCAATGCCAAAAGAGTCCTCTCTTTACCAGCCAAAAGACAATTGTCTCGGTGGCTCTGACGGGTATCTTCTATCTCTTTCCAGAGCAAAAGGACACATGAACAAGCTTGTTGTAACGAGGCTACAATCCACGGAGAGTCTTTAGAGAATAATACTAGTGATTCAAGCTTGGAGAAGAAAAGTAAAAAACTTAAGTCTTGTATTCCATCTTCATATCCCTGTTTTTCCACACCCCAAATCGCCGATTGTTCAAACCCGCCAGACCCTAAAGATGTTAGCGACAAGAATCTTAAAGATGGAGTCCCTGGCTCGAACAAAACAAGAGCATTTATCCCGATTGGTCCTGGTTTTCAAGCTGAAATACCGGTTTGGATCGCCCCTACAAAGAAGGGGAAGTTTTACGGTAGTCCCGGAGACTCACAAACTCTAAGATGGCTAGGAACCGGTGTTTGGCCAACGTATAGCTTAAAGAAGACAGTTCACTACAAAAATGTCGGTGAAGGAAGATCCGACTCTTGTACTTGTGCTTCTCCAAAGTCGACGAGTTGCATTAGAAAACACATAAAAGAAGCAAGGGAGCTTTTGGAAAAAGAAATCGGCTGCGCTTTCTCTACTTGGAAGTTTGATCAAATGGGCGAAGTTGTGGCCAAGTCGTGGACAGCGAAAGAAGAGCAAAGGTTTGTTGCTCTTGTGAAGAAGAATCCTTTGTCAAGTAGTGAAGGATTTTGGGAATGCGCTTCAAAGTCTTTCCCGAGGAAACGTGTGAAGGATCTCATTAGTTACTATCAAAATGTGTACCTCATCAGCCGTATGAGAATGCTTACAAATTCTTCGGCTGACCATATCGATAGCGATGATGACCACTATGACGATTTCTTAGCCGGATAAAGGGCCTCGTCGATAACCGTAACTGTCGCAGCCATTGCAGGTAATTCAATCCTTTGTTCTACACAACTCGTTTTCAATGTGTTCTTGATTCCTAAGAAGTTGTTTCCCCCTTAAGTTTCTATATTGTAAGGATCTTTTGAAAGGATCCTTATAAGACAAAAACACCTATCGAAATGTGTTACTTCATGAAACCTTAGAGATGTGTTTCAATCATGAAACATGTCTTGAATATTTTGAATCTGAAACCTTCTTATCTTTAGATCTTGTGAGGATATAAGACTTAAAAAGTCTCTTGGGAATGACTTTTGTATTTGTTGATCTATAATTTTGCCTAGGGCTGGGCAAAAAATCCGGTAGCTGAATCGAATAATCAAAAATATCTGAATGGTTCCTATTGTAAAATATAAAAAATCTGGATCCGAACTGAAACCAAACCGAAAACCAAATGGATAACTACAATACACGAGAAATTTTATCCTAGTTAATACTTCTTACCATTAAAACTGAACTACTCTTTCCGTTATCTTATAAGTGTCGTTTTCGAGTGTATCACGGGAATTAAGAAAAAGTTCAAATTGTCTATAATAACCTTGTCATAAAATTAATCTACAATTTAATTTTACTTTTACACTAATATTTGTTTATTACACCAGCGTTAATTTGAGGTCAAAATAGGAATTTAATTGTAAAAGTTATATTAAAATCTGAGAATGACACTTAATTTAGAATAAAAAACTAGAATGACACTTATAAAATAACTGAGGGAGTAATATTTTTTACTTTTTTTGCGCGTAAATTTCATGTATTTTCGTAAAATCCAGGTTGAAAGTAACCGATGTGAAGCTAGTTCGATTTTTTTCCCCTGGTCTTAGGTCAATTAAACTGAAAATATCTTTTCTTTTTCGTATATCTTTTCGAATCCAAAATGAACCAAATTGAGTGTTTTAGAATCTGATCTAAACCCGGATCAAATTACAAGATTACACGAATAGTTTTTATTTTTGTAGAATTGAAATACTCGAAACCCAAAATATTTGATACGAATATAATCGAGGAATTGAAAGTCCATGTTCAATTATGACTATATGTCTTTTATGGGCATCAAAGATTTGTCACTAATACAATATGTTTTTGTAGTTTGTAAAATTAATAAACATGATAAAATAATTAGTAAAATTAACAAAATTCTATAAGAAATTGACATGTTCCAATCTCAGTATAACTATTGTAAAACTTCTATAAATTAATACTCTTATATTTTATTAAATTAAAGCGGTACTAATTTATAGAAAGATTATTTTGGTTAAAAACTCAATCTATTAGAAAGAAATTATTGGTTTATCGAGATATTAATTTATCGAGTATTAATTTATGAAAGTTTTATTTTATATAGTCTCCATAATACTATAGGATAATTTATAGTCTCCAAGCTATTCAAGTGTTTTTAGGTTTGACCCAACAAATTTGAAAGCCCTTGGGTTTTTTGGCCCAATACTACAACAAAATTCCCCTTATATACATTTAATTTTGTCATATATCTAAGAAAAAATGTCAATAATGTATACCTTCCATCATAGACAATAAGGAGGACACATATAAGTTTTGAGAAATATAAGTATTTCGTAGAGTACTTATTAAATGCATATATAATGATAAATATGAGTCAGAAGGAAACATAATTGGTAGTTGCATACTCATTTTTTGTATGAGCGAATATTCCATCTTAGCATGAGTAAGTCCAATGTTGCAAAGAGTAGTCCACTCTGTTGGGGAATATAGGGCTATAACTACACAAAATGTATTGAAAAAAATATCGTGGACTAGTCCACGTAGCCATGCATTTCTCTACCACACACAAAACAATAGCTATCGTGTCTTTCAGTTTCGATTTTATGTTTGGCGGGAAAATTTCCCTCCACTAATGTACGTTTATAGGACTATAGTTGTGTGTTCAGAGAAAGGTTTGGTCGACACCACGTGGGACAGACTAGACTGAAATATGTGAGAGACTAGTCTGAAACATTAATTATACGTGGGAGGGAGAAATCAATTTTTTTTTTTTTTTGTCTTACTATTTTTGTTCTTCCTTAATTGAACTTATAGTTAACCTAAGCGTAAACGCTTTAAACGCATTCATAATTGTATCATTCAATATAAGCATACTATTTTACACATGGCATATCATAGACGGTCTTTTTTGGATTAGCCCATAATGTGCAATCCACTCACCATGTGGACATATTACAAATAGATGAGTTCAAAAGCATTAGACAAAATCAATTTTCAGGTTGTTAATATTGTTTGAGAATGTGTTTTACCTTCAACAGACGCTTCTATAACCAAATTGCCATCCTATTGTCAGGACAAACTTTGTTCACTTGGACAAAATATATGGACAAATTTTGTTCACTTGGAGTAGTCTATATCCAACAATCCACTAAATACAATATTGAATTCCAAAACTTGCAAAAACACCTTACCACAAAAACATAATTAAAATTAGATTTGGAGACACGAAATATAAAGCAACCTTGTCATCCTAGTCTATGTGGATGAGGACACAATTGCAACAACATAATTCATAGTTTTCAAGAATACTTGTGCTAGTTGTTCTCTACTTTTAACATCATCGACCTTTCTACCTGGCTGAATTCCCTATATATTAGTCCTCTTGGAATAACATTTTTGCTATTGACAAACATATAAAATTACCTCAGTCGTCACTTATGTGCGTTGTAACCAAACCTCATGCCCATCCCCCATGTTCTCATGTAATATAAACAAACATATTATCTATCACGATCCATGTGGATTAAGATTTATGGATGCGTCTATAATTTTAGATAACTTCCACCCATTTGTGATTTAGTATTCAAAAAAAGTGTTGTTCCTACCCATCACCATCCATGTCCATGGGTGTGTTTTGGGGGCTATAAGAGTGAATCTTAGAACCGGGTGTTGTTTCTTCCGCTTCACCATCCACAAATTTTTTTGACAATTGAATATCCCACTCAAATTCGTCATTGGAATCCCTCCTTTCTACAAAAAAAATAATCTAAGTTAAATCACAAAAAAATCAGAAGAGGGGACGAATCACAAACCAAACAAGTAAAACAAAAGATCGATTTCATAGTCTTCTTCACAACAATAACCTAACGCCGGTAGTGCATTGCCCAAAGTATACCAAGTATATAATAAAGGTTTACCTTCCACGGGAGTAGTTTTCTTTATCAGTTCGGAGGAAGGTAGCATGTTTGTGTTCGTCGGATCTGTGCAACTCCGATGTTACTCAAACGGAGTATGTATCACTGGATGGATTTACATCCGGCTCAAGAGATCTTTGTTAACTTCCTCTCGAATCTTAGTGAAGGAAAAAAGCGATTTCTTGATTTTGAAATTCAAAAGAGAGATAATGAAAGGTAAAGGTAAATCAATAAATTTTCGGTTAATATAATATATAAAACGTCAATTATTAGTCTGGTTTCTTTTTAAGTAGACGTAACAAAGAACAACAGGCTAGCTTCGTTTAATGTTAAACGTATATTGGTAATCTTGAGGCAAAAAGTCACATTTGTCACTAAAGTGTCCTAAAGTGAAGACACTTTTTATAAAAAAATATCTAAACATGTAAACGACTCATTACTTGTCACATGTGGGCAAATAACCCGGATCTAAAAACCCGATCTGAATCTAAACCGAATAAAACGAAACCGAACCGACCCGGAGCTAAGCGAAAATCTGAACGGTTCCTAAGTTAATATGTTTCAAGTACTCGAACCCAACCAGAAATCGAACGGGCACCCGAAATAATACTTTTATATTATTATATTACAATTTTTTCGGGTAATTCAATTTTATTCGGATAATTTAAATTTTTTTCGGTTTCAGATTAAATTCGCTTCATTTCCTAATTTTGGAAAACGATTCGAACCGAAACCGACCCAAAATTCTACTAACTCAACGGTTTCTAATTTGGTGGACTCGAACTATCCGGAACCAGACGAACCGAGCCGCACCCCACCCGAGGAAACGACCGAGTGTTTAATTTGAGTATTTAAGAGGTGAGAAACCCTACGAATGTACCTCGAGTCGAGAGACAGAGAGCCATGGGAGGCTTGAAGAGGAAATCAACATCAAGTTCGAAAACCAAAACCTTAGCAGCTAAGTCAAAGAAGAAGAAAGGCCCTCACTTGCCCAACTCAATTCTCAAGGTCATTGCGAACCAGAAACCTCCTTTGAACGAGATCGACTCCGATGTTGATTTGTACGAGTACGAAGAAGGTATCCCTGAAGAGGAATCCAGGAAGAACAACCGTTACGATCGCCATGATAACTACCACTACGAGCTCCCTGACGATTTCGAGGATGAAAACGTGGAGTCAGAAGATGATGATGATGATGATGATAGACACACACGGATGTTGCAGTCTCTTACTGGAATGCCAAGTGCAGCCTTTGAAGGTATTGTGATAGTAAAGACAGAGTCTTTCTTTGCTTATCTCTGCTGCTTCATTGCTTTTGTAAATGTTATCTCTTTGTTTAGGTGAGAGTAAGAGCAAACGTGTGCTCTTTACTGAAGCATATCCAGAAGGTGAATTCAATCCTACCCGTGATGTTCTCCAAGGTAAAAACTCCCTCACTTTGGAAGACTTCTTGGCGCCTCTTAAAGGCCAACCTGGGTATAACATACTCAGCAAGCAGATTGCCCGGATGCGGAACGATACCAAGCATGTTGTTCATGCCCCTCTGTCTAAGCCAGAACGAGAAAGACTCGAACGTAAAGCGGTTAAAGGACTAGTTGATAAGGAGTTTAGTAAGTGGGTGCATCTAGTAAAGAAGAATAGGGAGGCACCAACTGGTTATTTTAACCAAGATGTCCATCTTGGATACTCTACTGTTGGTGCAATAGCATCAGAGTTTCAACCAAGGACTGAGTTTGAGAAGAAAATGGCTTCTGTTCTCAATGATAATGAGGTTTCAGAGGCTCACAGAGAAGATGGCGTTCGTCTTCTGGAATTGGACGAGGCAAGTTTCTGTCATCTATCTGACTTGCTCTGACATTGAACATGGTTTATGATCAACTTCTGATGTAACTGTTTGATGTAGGTTTCCATGGAAGACCACATAAAGGACCGTAACCACATTGCCAAGATGCGGAGCTTGCTCTTCCGTCATGAGCTAAAAAGTAAAAGAATCAAGAAGATTAAGTCTAAGACATATCATCGTCTCAAAAACAAAGACCTGAAGAACTCGTCAGTGGGAGCATTAATGGACCCAGAAATGGCTAAAGAAGAGGCTATGAGGCAGGAGGCTAGACGAGTAGAGGTGAGTCTGAAATTTCCTCTTCACTGCAAATATTTTTCATCAAGACACTGCCAAAAAAGGGTAAAAAGTTGTCTTATTTCTTATGCAGGAACATATGACGTTAAAGCACCAAAACACAGGAGATTGGGCGAAACGCATGTTAAAGCGTGGACTGAATGTGAAATATGACGGAACTCGGGCAGCTATAGCCGAACAACTTCAAATGAATACTAATTTGTCCAGAAAGATGAACTCAATGAGAGATGGAAGTAGTAGTGATGAGAGCGACGATGAGGAAGAGTTGAATGATGGTTCAGATCAGGATACTCCTTCTAGATTGATAGCCAAAGCAAAGGAGAAAACATTGAAAACTTTGGAAGATGATGAAATGCCCAATTCTGGTCTTATGTCATTACCTTTCATGGTAATATTTGCTTTGCTTTCTCAAAGCAACTTTAATTTTTCATTTCGGTTTTCTATATTGTCTTTTTCGTTTTTGTTTGGTTAGGCCCGTGCTATGAAAAAGAAAAACGAGGAAGCTAATGAAGAAGCCAAACGTGCAGTGAAGGAGTATGAAGAGTTGGAGAATTCAGAAAACCGTAAAAGAACCGTTAATGTTAGTGGTAGAAGAGTGTTTGGTGCACCAACCGCTAAAGTCGAAGCTCCAAAAGAGTCTAAAAAGGATTCAGATAACTTCTATGACAACAGTGATGATAGTGACAATGATATGGCTGGCATAGAAGATAATGACATAGAGGCTGTAAAAGATAACGCGTCACCTGTTAGAAACACTGTAACCATTACAAAAACTAAGGTATCTTAATGGTTCTTGCTTCTCTTCCTTTGAAATCTCTAAGAACAATTTATTCCTTTTTTTATTTGTCTACAGAAGTTTGAGGATGTTGCTGGAAATCCAGCATCGAAGACAACATTCGATGTTGCCTTATTTGCATCAGGCTCCTGGAAGAAGGTTAACTTTGATTTTTCTTACATCAAAATTTGTCTCTTTTTGTATTTATTCTTTTGTTAACCCCTTTTTGTATATGTTATGCAGATGACAGGCTGCAAAAACACAGAATCCAAAAAAGCATCAAAGAAGAAGAAGCGTTTACCCATCTCACAGGCTCAAGATAAAAAGGTTTTTCTTTCTGCAAGTCTTAGTCGAACTATTACTGTTTTCTCATGTTCTTCTCCTTCCAGTTTTAGCGTTTTGGCGGTTTTAGTTTGTGTATTTTTGTTTAAAAGGAAACGAGAGATGATGAAAGTGAAGATTCAGAGAGTGAAATGGTCGATGGAGTTTTGACGACATTTGCCTCCAAGGAAACATTTGAAATTCCTTGTCAAGCAGAGATTATAAACCATGCTTTTGCTGGTGATGATGTTGTAGACGAATTTGACAAGGAGAAGGAAGAGGTTCTAAATCAAGAAGTTCCTAAACCCGAAAAGCCGGTTTTACTTCCTGGTTGGGGAAATTGGAACCCGAGGAAGAGAGGTTTATCTTCACGGATGGTTATGGAACACGAAGCTGCCGAAAAAAAGAGAGAACAAGGACTCAAAACAAGAAAAGACGCTCGCCTTAAACATGTTATCATATCAGAGAAAGTTGATAAAAAGGTTAAAGAGAGTGTCTCATACTCCAAAGACCCTTTGTTCACATATATAACACACGATTCTAATGCTCATATTAACTGTGTTTTTTTTTTGATGACAGGCTGAGAAACTTCATACAAAGACATTACCTTTCCCTTATACATCAAAGGAAGTTTTCGAACATAGTATGCGTATGCCTATAGGACCCGAGTTTAACCCCTCGACTATCGTTGGTGATCTAAACCGACCAGAGGTTCGTCTGATCAGTACTTTTGTCATTATCACCAATGTCGCAAATTTGTTGACCTTGTGGCGATTTAACTTTGTGTGTGTGTAGGTTGTGAAGAAGACTGGGGTCATAATTAAACCGGTCAAGTTCGAGGAATTAAATCCAAACGATGAAGTAGATGATGAACACCCTCGAAAACATCATAAACAAAGACCTAAAAAGAAGACTAGTAGATGCCAAATCAAAGGCAAGTCCAAGTAAAAGAGGAAAGCTAACAATTTTTAATGAGTTTTGGGTTTAGTGTTATACAAATATTATTATTTATTACTAGAAGAACAACTGCGCTATGGGCGGATTTTGTTTCGTATTTTTTTTCTAATATTGTTTGAAATTTTATTTATATTTTTTCATTAAATTTGCAATTTCCGTCTTTTATCATATATTATATATTCAATACATAAACCTTAGTGTTTTTTTCCCGAATGACTACTTATAATCTTATCAAAAATGTTAATTTACAATTATGTTTCAAATAAAATTCTTAAAAAGACATTATATGATTATAATATGTATTAAATTAATATGAATTCAAAATTTTACGTAAATAGCTAATAATATCAATCGAGAACTGAAATCGTTTTTTTTATTTAGTCGTATTTCGTTTTTTTGTTTTTCATTTAATTATATTAAATTAATATAGACACATTCTCTTTTATGTGCTGAGATTGAGCAACTTTTATATATTAAATTATCTAGTGTGGAGAATTTTGGTTTTTGTTATAGATATTTAAAGAGAAGTTGATTTAGATTGTATCATATATATCTACAAATATGATAATGATCCTTCTACATTATTTGATCTTTCAGTACATAACACACACACCACACAAAGATAGTTTAAGAAGTTTCAGACACTCTCTCATACACAAGTAGTCCTTGTTCCTTAGAAACACATCTCACAAATCCAGCAGCAACATAGTGCAAAGAGACTGCATATGAAGAAGAAACAATCAAAAAAAAAATTTCAAATGATTTTTGCTGATTTATATAGCTACAAGAAAGACTTGTAGTTTGCTAGTTATACACATAGCTTTACCATCCTTCAATGAAGCCTCTGTCTCCTTTCTGCTTTGTATCGAAGAACCGTGGTTTCTTCTTCTTCTTGTTGTTGTCTTGTTCAGAGACTTCTTCTGCAGCTGGATAACCTATCAAGAGATGTAAGTAATTAGAAAATTTATAAACATAGATGTTTTGATTCATTGTTAGGACAAAAACAAAGATGAAAAACACCTAAACCTGGTGGAAGATTTTGTTTATCTTCTGTGATTCCCATTTTGAGAAGCTCCTCTCTGTTTACTGTGTTGGTTCTTTCAACTTTTGTAAGTGGAAGTACACAAAGAAGATAGTGATTTTGAGAATATGATTCTACTTGGTGTTCATGTATTGTGAGGAGGATGCTTCTCTTTATATAAGGTGTTATAAGAATGATGATGTTATTGGCACATGAAATTATTCTTTGTTTTAATTTTATTTATTTTTGAGACTTTCGGTTTATTCCATTTTTATCTTTTTAATATACCTTTCTTCTATAAGATCGCCTACGAAAATATACAATTTTTGGGTAAATGCTCTATAAACTGAAGTTTATACTCTTTACTGTTGTTTAAAAATTTCTAACCACATTCTACATTTATATTAATGTACGCTAAACTTTTTTTCATGGTAAATGAGCATCGTTTCTATTTTTTTAACAATTAATTTATTAAAACTTCATATACGGTCTAAATAAGTGGGCTAAACACTATAAAATCTCTATTATCTAGAGAAACAGAGACAACAAAGGTTCCAAACCTCTTTGACCATCATCCTATGTAAGTGAATGATGCAAGTATGCATTAAAACAAAATTTTCACTTTTTTGAATTTTTCTCAAAATCAATGGGTTAACCCCTACGAAAATAGAGTTTTTTCCGTAAATGCACGATAAACTAAAGTTTATACTCTTTAGTGTTTTTTAAAAATTTCTTACCACATTATACATATATATTAATATATTCTAAACTTTCTTTCATGGTACATGGCCATCGTTTCTATTATTTTATCAATTAATTTCTTAAAACTTCATATACGGCCTAAATAAGTGGAGTAACCGATATAAAATCTCTATTATCTAAAGAAACGGAGACAATAAAGGTTCCAAACCTCTTTGACCATCATCCTGTGTTAGCGAATGATGCAACTATTCATTAAAACAAGATTTTCATTTTTTTTAAATTTTTCTCAAAATCAGTGGGTTAACACCTACAGAAATATAGAGTTTTTTCCGTAAATGCACTATAAACTGAAGTTTATAATCTTTAGTATTTTCCGGAAATATAGAGTTTTACATATATATTAATGTATTCTAAACTTTCTTTCATGGTACATGGGCATCGTTTCTATTATTTTATCAATTAATTTCTTAAAACTTCATATACGACCTAAATAAATGGAGTAACCGATATAAAATCTCTATTTTCTAAAGAAACGGAGACAACAAATGTTCCAAACCTCTTTGACCATCATCCTGTGTTAGCGAGTGATGCAACTATTCATTAAAACAAGATTTTCATTTTTTTAAAAATTTTTTCTCAAAATCAGTGGGTTAACACCTACGGAAATATAGAGTTTTTTCCGTAAATGCACTATAAACTGAAGTTTATAGTCTTTAGTATTTTTTAAAAATTTCTAACCACATCTTACAAATATATTAATGTATTCTAAACTTTCTTTCATGGTACATGGGCATCGTTTCTATTATTTTATCAATTAATTTCTTAAAACTTCATATACGACCTAAATAAATGGAGTAACCGATATAAAATCTCTATTTTCTAAAGAAACGGAGACAACAAAGGTTCCAAACCTCTTTGACCATCATCCTATATCAGTGAATAATGCAACTATTAATTAAAACAAGATTTTTATTTTTTTCGAATTTTTCTCAAAATCAGTGGGTT